>WSXT02169750.1:0-23129 GCA_011762715.2 Neuroterus valhalla | reverse complement strand
GGAATTTAGTATTTTTAGTTATAAATGATATTTCTTGTTTAAAAGAATCTGTAATGTTCAAATTTTACCCATTCAGTTAAAAATTACGTTTTTTCCTCTCTTTATAGAACTTTTTTTCTTCAAGAACTTTCTGGTTGAAATTTGATTGTTCGATTAAAAAATCATATTGATGGCTCGGAAGCCCAACTGTTCGGTAGGACTTTAGTATTTTTGGTACAATTTGATTGAAACTTTAATCCTTTGGTAAAAAAATGATATTTTCCTGTGAGAAATTGGTCTTTTTTGATGAAAATTGAACAATAGTTAATATTCAAACAGAGAAAAGATGGATTCCCTCAAAATCAGTTGGAGCTTTACCTGAAAAATAGGATTTTCATTCAAGAAGACGAATTTTCAACATGAAACAAAATAACTTAATTAAAAAAAAATTTATTTAAAAAAAAAAAAAAAATTATCCAAGAAAATAGTTACATTCCATTTACCAAACCAATGAATTTTCAACAAATTAGTTATATTTCCAACCACGTAGTTCGACTTTAAAAAAAAGACTGATTTCTAAATATAAAAGTGTAATTTTTAATTTTAAAATGTTTAATTCTAACTCCAAACATTGAAGTCCTGACTTTTGCTTTTTCAGCGACATGCATCGTTTTATTGCGTTATTGATAATTTCTTTCCTTGATTGCAGATAATAATTTCCCGAATATGCAATTGATAAGTTTGCTTCTTCTGTGTAAAAGAAAAGAGTTATGAGACATAAATAATGCAGGCAGACAAATGAGATAACGAAAATTGATTGTTTCAAAGATTTTGGGAAAATATTTCTCAATCAAACTGGTGTAAAAATTTTTCTCTATCAAAAAAAATGACGATTTCGCTCAGAATAATGTGTTTCATCATGGTCATTTTCACTAATCCTGCTGGTAAATATGATAATTTGTTTAATTGAAAACGTCTCTGTAAACGCAGTGTGTTTGTTTTCTGTTTATTTTTTTCCTCTTAGTTTATATTTTTATTCAATTTATGCTCAAATTTTACATCAATTCTAATACGAAAAACTGTTGCTTATAGAATAATATGATATAATTTTAATAATAATACTATAGAATGATATTTCTGAAGGGGTGAAATTAATTTTTTCTGAACAATAACAATGGAAAATATGGTTACGGTTATTAATTATTAACAGATTTAATTTATTTTTTAATAGTTGGTTCTTCGTTGTTTTCCTTCAAATTTCATATTGTTATAATAATAGAAAAGATAATTTTTTCAATATGGGATTCGGAGACGATCTTTCAACAAAATGCATCAAATTCTAATCAAATAGGCATTTCATTATAATTATCAATTATTATTATTTTTTTTACATTATTATCAATTATTTCTCATTTATAAAAAGGGAAAAAATCATGTAAAACCAAACTGTCAAACTGCATGATCAAAGGGATGTATTGCTTACTAAAATAATATTTTTTTAACTGAAATGTGGAATTTTTTACTAGAATAGTAGAATATTCAAACAAAAAAGAAAATGTGTTGATGAAGCAGATCAATTAATGAAAATTTCTGAACTTTGTATAAAATAATTATATTTTTTAATAAATATTTTAATTATCGTCCTAATTTTCAAGAAGGAAAATTAATGTCCTACAATAAAAGACACATCTTCAACGGTAGGGTTTTTCATTTTATCTGAGAAAGATGCTTTGTTATCAATGTTTTGTAATTTTATCCCTAAAATGAAATTTTAAATGAACTGGAGAAACATTTATCCGTTTTTCGGAATCTTGGGTTGGTACGATTGCATGTATGCACGCAATCAGATTGAGGGAGGAAAGTGGCAGTTGGTAGCAGTGAGGGACACTCAGTCCTAGTCGCGATAGCATGTATGCACCCTGATTAACAGATAGCATGTATGCACGCAATCGGAGAGGAGAGTTCACTCTGGTTTAAAAGCATGCATGCACGCTATTGTATTCTGGGAGGAAAGCTGGAGTTGGTAGCACTGAGAGGAGAGCCGAAGTTGGTAGCACTGGAAGGAAAATCAGGCCTTGTCACGACAGCATGTATGCACGCTGACCGACAGACAGCATGTATGCACGCTACAAGAGAGTGAAGGAGGCAGAGGGGAAATAAGGGAGGAAACTCACCATGGTATCCGGATAAAGGGTTCACTACTTCAGCAGAGGAGCTCCGTCGAATGTGGATTGAGCAATCTCAGCCGGAACTCACCTTAAATATACTCTCGCGTTCCAAGGGAAACGAGCGGGCCATCAGTACAGAGTGGTGGGAGATGCGCGAGTCAAGCTTTCACTTGCGTGGCTTCACGTCTCCCCTCCTCACCACGGTTCTGATGCCCTGCTGCTTCACAGAGCTTCACAGATCTCCGTCATTCTGCCATGAGCATACTACCCGCAGGTGTGTTCATGATAAATGTAAGGGAGCTTCCTGTCTGTCCTATCGTCGACAGGTTTCGCATCAAAGACTTAGTCTCTAATTACATATTTAGGTAATGTTTCAATAGCTAGAAAAGTTGTCAAAATAATAAATAAGCTTCTTCTGCGAGAGGGTTTTCTGATTTAATAAAAGAAAAAGAATCTCGCTCTATGCGAGGCGCGTATAACAATATGCTTTTTTTTGCAGAATTATTCCGACGAAATAGGAAAATCGCAGTTCATCCCTCTCCCATCCAAGTTCATAATGTTCATGATTACGAATATATGCAACGACCGGATCATTTGGGTCAGATTCGACAAATAATGCCTGGCTTGCACCGTATGGGAACAGATCAAAATCGGAGGTACATCATTGGATTTGTTATTTCTGAAAGAAAATTGTTTCCACTAATGGCTCCAAGAGAGGAATATGGCAATACATTGGCATGTGTTAAAATACGCATAGATGGAAACATTGCTAATGTGACTGAACCCATGTCCAGATTGGAGCCTTTCTTCCGTGGACGTTTCAGAAAAGAACATATTGTTGATGTCGAAGTAATTTGGCATCCTAATAGGCTGGGAAATTTGTGAGTCCCACATGATAAGAGGAAAACATTGGGAAAGTAGGGTGTGATGAGGAATGTAATAAGGGTAAAGAAAAAATAAAGGAGAGTGTCAAAAAATGGAAGGAGCAGGATATCGACATAGTGTACTTCAAAGGATTGTGAGGAGCAGCAGAAAAAAGGGTTAGAGAAGAAGGCAATAGACAAGGAAAGGGAATTTGGATGAGAGAATAGAAAGGCTCAAAAGATATAAAACAGCAGAAGAGGATGGTATAGAGAATAGAAACCCTAAGGTATGCGGGGGAAAGGAGTAAGAGAGATGTGGAAGGTCGGTATCAAAGTATGGAGGAGAGGAGGACGACCCAAAGAATGGAGGACGGAATGAGTGATTTCGACATTAAAGGAGGGAGAGTCTGAAAAGATAGAGGATTATAGAGGTACCAGACTAGATTTGGTGGGTTATAAAATCCATGCCGAAGTGCTCAGAAATAGGTTAGAAAGTCAGGAAGAAGAAGTGAAAGGAAGGGGAATAGATAAGGAGCTGCTTGAAAGAATAAAATGTAAAAATATTGATATTTGTAGACAAGGTTCAGAGTAAGGATAGGGAATCAAAGAGGAGAGGGATTTTTGACAGAGAGAGAAAAGGCTCAAACAAGGTTGCTCGTTGAGTCTGATACTGTTAAGTATAATGCTGACAGACTTGGAGGGAAAACTGAAGAAAAAAGGGGAAGGAAGCATAATCGTAGTCTTTGCATAAACATTTGTTTTTTTTATGGGACATTAATCTCGACTGATTAAAATTCATCTTTCTTGGTATAAAATTCAGTTTTTTTGTTAGAAACATACTTTGACTATTAGAAATGTTACTGTTTTGTTTAAAATAGGTCTTATCGGATGGTGATTTTACCTACTGATGTACGCTTGAATGTGTTCATTATTATAAATTAAATACATATTTATGTGTACAATCATAAACAACACTCAATGAACGTGAAAGATTTTTTCCTTATTCCCCTAGGCATTCTAATCCATAGATACATATATTCTAATCCCCTCTCTTACGACCTTTGGATGCGTTCATGCGGTGCGTGCGACGTAGAAAGGGGTCTTCGGCGAGCCGAAGAAGCCGAGCGGCCCCGAAGGACGCTCAAGCCTCGCCTGTCCGCTTCAGGCTTCATAGGATTAGTCAGGCTCACAATACTCAGACGAAGCCCGCAGCGAAACGAGGAGAGAATTCTCGATAAAGCGCTCGCAGAAGGGGAAGAAAGGAGCAGCGCGTCAACCTGTCGTTGGACACTCCTGTTCTAATCCCACTTGTAACTTGACAAGTACGAGCCAATCACACGAGACTCCCTCTCATCAACGTCGATGATAGAAACCCTGCGTTGGAAACATTATGACTGGCAAGCGCGAGCCAATCTAGCGAGATTCCCCTCCAGCGCCATCGACGATGAGATTCTGGCTAATGGATTTCTTGTTAGAGGCAGATACGGACCAATCCAAAGCAATGCTTCACACAAGCCGGGCGCGGAAAACGCTCAACCTTCGGCTATAAATACAGCGCATCTCTAGACCAGCACGCACTCTCTTTCTAGTCCCTAAGCTGTTTACATCGACAACCTCGAATTATCAACCAAACTCAAAGAACAATTGATCCTTTACAGGACTACTATTATTCCAAACGTGGAATGCCGAATACTTCATGTTTCACCTTCACTGAATTAAAACCTAGCCCTTGACAGAACATATCTTCAACCCGGGTTTATTCTCAACAAACATTGAGTCAGTCTCAATCCACAGTCTGACCATAGTATTATTGTGGAAAATAACCTTCCTAGGTTTTGAATTTATCTTTCTTGGTTTGAAATGATTTGTTGTTGTTGTAAAATCAATTTGTTCTGTTAAAGCTTTATTCTTTGATCGAAAATTGAACATTTCTTCCAAATTCGTCTTCTTGGATTTCAAGTTGATCTTCTATGGTAAAAAAGTAATCTTCCTAGTTTAAAAATCCATCTTACTTATTTTGAGGTCAACTTTTCTGTTCAAAATCGAATTTTCGCTTCATTTTCGTTGGAAATGCTTTATTCCCTCGTCTAGGAACTCATTCCTACCTCTATAACTGCTCCTTATTGCGTGATAAGTAATATTGTCACTTGAAAATTGTACCTAATAATGTCATAAATTATGAGTGACTTTGCAATTTCAGTGTGTGTGAATCAGAGTGATAGAATATAGATAATTCCCTAAGAAATATTATATGGAGATAAGATTGAAACATCTTGGAAAAATTTCAATAATTACACTCTTATTGAAACTCTTCACACCTGGGTTTCTCTTATTCGAAAAAATTGCAACTGTGATTGAATTCCTGTGTGTCACATCAGTATTTTTTTCTTATTCTATTGATGAATATATAAATGTCTTTCATTTAAGTATATTCCAATCACACCATAATTGATTTCTTTTTCGAATATAATCTGAAGTTTTTCCTCTTCATTTTCATACTCTCCGACTATTCTTAGAATGAAATTAATAAGATCAAATGAAACGAACCCCCATAAAACAAAAGTTGCATCAATCAGAATAACAGTTTTGCCCTACGAAACTTACTTAATATCAATTGGCGCGCGGATGCCACTTTGATGCCTAATCACGCGATACACCTTCTCCAGCTTCTCGGTACTCTTCCCTCTAGTTCGACGTCTCCCATTGGCGCGCTTGCCACAAGCCGAATGGTATGAGTAGAAGTGACTACATGCCGTATAAGTATGGATGGAGCTATCTATCAGGACGAAGCTAGCTAGCCGACAGCCGAGATAACTAGTATTTCACAATTGTCCTTGGAAATGGCAGTCCTCAATGTTGATCTTTTATAATTTTTTTCTCGAATCGCTTAGCGATTTCTTAGAAAAAAGAAACCTACCTCCAATATTACAATTACAATACGTCCGTTAAGCGAAATGTACCCACACAAATGATATTATCAGAGGTTCCAGAGTTTTCATCTGGATAGTATCACTACATTCAAGCTCGGAATATTGGATAGAGTCTTGATAGGACATAATACACATCGACGATTTTTATTGATACTGCGGCCAACTGATGGAGAACGTTTGTGGTCCTCAGAAGGATTGTTTATTCCTCTGTGAGTCCAAGTAGAGTGGCATTGTCCCACTTTATCGCTGTCGCTTCCGGAGTCCTCTGGAAGGATTTTTTTAGTCTCGAACGAAAAAGTTGTATTTTCAGAAGAAGCTAAAAATAAAACAAATTTTTGATACGAAGGTCAATATAATATTCTTTTTTTGCAGAACTAGCACGACCTTACGGACTATTCGCAGTTCATTATTCTCCCATTGACGTTTATAATGTTCATGAATACGAATGGATATCATCTTCAGGTGAAGGTACTCAATTTATGTTACCATCAAGCTTCAACCGTTTGGGAACAGATGAGCGTCGCAAGTATATCATCGGAATATCTTTCCCCATATCGAAACGTTTAATGCCATTAGTGGCTCCAATGGTGGATCTTGGTAATGCATTGGGATGTTTAAAAATACGCATAGATGGCATCATTGCTAACATGACTTAACCAATATCCAAAGATGATAGTCGGTTACACGAAATTTTCAATTAAAAACATATCATCAATATCCAAATACATGGGCCAGCCTAATAGAACCATTCAACAACCAATTTTTGTCTTGAAATAAAACATTCTTGCCTCATCTAAACTTAAACACGCTTCTTGGATACGATTTGTCGTGAGGATATTATGTATGAAGGGACGAACAAATGACCACGGATGAGCGTCACGAGTACATAATTCAATTGGATTATTCTTTCTATAAGTAAACCTTTAATGCTATCAATTTACAGATTTATTGGTCAGCCTGAGAGAACCATTCAATCATTATTTACCCAACTTTTTAGTTAGTTAGTAGTTTCAGATTGTCAAAAAGAAATCGTAGTCGCATCATCCTCATGATGCGACAATGTGTCCCAATTAGCAACAAAAATGGTTAATGTTCTATCATATCCCTAATTTCGACGCATTAGTGCGCATGATCAGTTTTTGTTCCAGAATATATCAGACAGTGAGAGGGCAGACTCCACAAGTACTTGATAATAGTATTTTTGTAAGGAATCTCGGTTAGCATGAGTCAGCGAGGTAACTTACATCAGAACTGGTCTATCCGAAGCAAGATCTGAACCTACATCACAAAAGTCGCTTGCTAGGACTAAAATACATCATTAACGAAGATGAGCTTTCGAGGGTAAAAGGTCAACTTAGTAATTCAGACCTTCCAGAAGATAAAAAACACCCCTCGACCCTGGCAAATCACCATAACTTGACAACTCTCATCATCGTCGCATGTTACGAACGCATGTTCTATACTGGAACACAGTGAGTTTTGGTGAAAAAAGCTCCGAAGGTGTCTGCTACACTACTGCTTTTACCATTAACTTGGGCGAAGCATGCTTCTATAAAAAGCCTCTTGATCACTATTTTTGACATCATTCACAGCATTCTAGGAGCTTGCCTTTGACCAGGCTACCAGGCGCGGCCTCGGGTTGCGAAAAGAGGGGCCCTGCGCCAAAAGTTCTCGCTGAATGTTGTCGTTCAACTGAATAGGCAGTCGCGGAAAATGGTCCAGGGATGGTCCTTGAGGAAAAAACTCCAGAACAAGGCGCGTTTGACCGTGCCAAAGGTCGCGTAGCACCATAGGATCTCTAGGATGACAGATTGCCTCTTGAAGTATTAAAACCTAACTTCTGCACCGTGGACCCTTCTCTTTCCTAGTCACTCGTGGAAACAAAAATAGAATCAAGTTGTTTGCAAAAGAGTTAGAGTATGGGAGTCTTTGATAGCAAAATCGGAGTAGTTCAGAAATTACTTCATTTGACGATTAAGAAGAACATGGATCTCTCAAGTCAAGCGTCTTTCTAGCAAAATCATCATTTCGAAATCTTGGGTTCAACTCATTGACAAATCTGGTGAATTGCACATTGAAAATTTTCTAATCCTTTTATTCGAGGGCACGTCACACACTTTGAGTCGGGACCAAGGATATCTAAAAATATAATCTTAGCTAATAACTCATGATCAATGTTGAACTGTGGAATGGAAATTTCTGCGGATCTGAGCATACGCCATTCTTCGCATGCTTTGATTAGTTATCATGATCATCCGTTGAAAAAATAATGATTTAATATTGACGAAAAAATGACAAATGGATTATATTGTCATCAAAAGAGTATGTATTAGAATGGGTTCTTCTTTGAATCATACCTGATAACGTCATAAATATTGAGCGCTTCCAGTCAATCCGTATGGAAGAAACAGACTTATGGGACATAAATAATTCAGAATAGAAGGAATGACATGATAACTAGTATATATACATTAAATCATTCTGTTGAAATATGAATGGACCATACTCGTATTGATATTCTTCATCAGTTTTTTTTCTTTAATTCCAGGAAAATAACGGCAATGATTAGAATTTTGTGTTTCACTCTAGTGGTTTTCACCGAACCTGTTGGTAAATATATTGATGTCTTTCATTTTAGGTTCAAGTGTATTCCTAAATGCTCCGTCCAATCCAAATCATCTCAAACAAAACACCTCTTTCTCTCCTAACACACAGTGCTGTTGCATTTACGAAGAATTTATATGGTTCCTATTGCATAATGTTTTTCCTATTCTAGACTTGATGTATTTATTAGTTCTCAACAAATGTGTTCATCCAACTCAGATATGAATTTTCAGATTAATTTATTTGTTAATAAAATGATTATTCTTCTAATTGTACATCCTTTTTGCAGAACTTGGCTATCCGAATGGGGAAAACGCAGTACATTCTTTTCCCATTCATGTTTATAATGTTCATAATTACGAAAGTGTAGTAAGTGTATATCCTCCCAGTCAGCAGTTACGACCAGGCTTTCACCGTATGGGAACAGATATGAATCGCAAGTATATCATTGGATTAATCTTCCCAATAGTTGAACGTTTGAATCCATTATTGGCCCCAAGAGCAGATCAAGGAAATGAATTGGGATGTGTTAAAATACGCATAGATGGCGAGATTGCTAATGTGACAGAACCAATGCCCAGAAGTGATATTCGATTCGATACAAAATTCAGGACAAAACACGTCGTAAATGTCAGGGTACATGGTCCAACCCAATAAAATGGACTATTCTTTGAACTAGAAGGGAGAATTTCATGTATAATCTTCTGTTAGGAAGGAAAAGGTGAACCCAGCCTATTCCTTCGGATTTTTCGAATGATAAGAGATCATACAATAAAAATGTTACTGTACAGCGTCACAAGCGTAATTATTCAAGTTTAGAGATGACATTTTAGAGCCCTATAGATCCTATTTTACTTTGCTGAAATGGAAAATAATCGCTGTGTTATGTTAATCAATAGTCTTGAACAAACACAATGATTAATTGAATTGATTTTTGAGCCAGTAAATTCATCAATTTGCTCCTTATACATTCTTTCTCCAGTATGAATAATCGCAAATGGAGGAAATGCAATTTATCTCCTTCCTATTCAAGTTCATAAAACTAATTGTTTATCATTTCGAAGATAATCACATTCCTTCATTCATCTGGAACTTCAACGTTCACAGCACAAACATACATAACTTCGCTCAGTTACATGAGGAAATATTTGTTGTTTCTATTGCGGAAAAGTGTCTTCTTTTTCGAACCGTTTCACTTTCGCTCCAAGCTGCCCCATTTCAAGAAAAGTCTATTCTCTCGCGCCGTGTCACTGTTTGCGCGCGTCCATATCGTGATTCTCCAAGCACGGCATGACGCTCCGACCGGCGACCATTAATCCCTCGAGATATTTATCGATTCATCAAAAACTTTTGAAAATATCCTTTGTGATGTTCGAAATGTATTGAAAATAGTATATCGGGTGTCCGAGTAAAATTTTACGATCATTTCAAAAAAATTTCCATATATTCGAACATATATCTGCGAAACAAAGTATTTTTTTTATAGAAAAAAGGAAATACGAGCAACAAATCAATACCTACTGAAAAAGGATATAAAAAGTCAATAAATATTAAAAAGAGAAATATAAAATAAGATGTTTGGTTTGCTTACTGCAGAAATTTGAACTTCTCCATATATTCGAATATATATCAGTGGAACAAAGTTTTTTTAATAGAAAAAGCGTAATGTTGGAAATCAATCAATAATTAATCAACGGAAATTCCCTAGTCTTCTGAACTCATTTTCAGAAAACTATCCTTTTCCTCCTTGTATCATTTTGCATTCTTTCAACTTCTTCTGTTTTGAGTTTGTCCTTGCTTTCCTCGACCAACATCTCATTTGGTTTGTTCCTATTTCTTCAATCAATTCTCCATCTAGTTCTCTTCTTATTTCTAAGAATCAATCAATCCATAAGTGCCTGTTATTTGATCATTAAAAAGCTTCTAATCATGTTTTCCAACACATACTTATTTCATTGCGTGATCAGTTATTTGCATTCCTCCCAACTGTACACAATTCCGAAACACCCAAGAGATAAAAGAGATAACGACAATTATATATCCACTGAGACATTTCAAGGAAAATTCATCAATCACACTTGAATCGCAGCCCTTCATAAAAACAATTCTCTTATTTCAAGAAAATGACGGACGTCAGCAGGATTTCGTGCTTCCTCTTGGTGATTTACACTTATCCTGTTGGTAAATATGATGAAAAATTCAAATGGAATGTATTTCTGATTTGTCTCTTATTCAAATTGATTCAAATCTGAACACATCTCTGCCATTTGATAGACACTGATCTCCCAAAAGAAATTCAATCATACTGTGGCTATTTCATTAGTTATTAGTTTACATGTTTATTATCTCAGGCCCGACCTTAGTTTTTGTAATAAACAAGCTTATGAAAGTTCATCCATCAACATGAGCTTATCCATTCCCCTCAATTTTTGTTCGCTTTCGGATCTTTGGAATAACCAAATACCCTGTCGGTAATTCCGCGTTACACAGCAACCCAGCTATTCATATCGAAGAGTAGGATGATTCTTATTTCAGGACTGCAAGTACCTGGAGTACCTGAAGACCTAATTCTATTTTTTTCTTGTAATAGTTTATTTTCTTTCCGAAGAGACAATATGATTCAATAAATAAATTCACGAACTAATACTATCATCAAATTCCTTCTCATACCTTCTTCTTGCAGAATTCATCAACGCAAATGGGGAAATCGCAATTCATCCTCTTCCTATCTAAGTTTATAATGTTCATCATTTTGAAGATACGGAATTCCTGAATCATATAGGTCCTGTTAGAGAGTTACTACCAGGCCTCCACTACATGGGAACAGATGAACGTCGTCAACATCTCATTGGATTATTCATCCGCGAAATTGGAATGTTGTTACCAATAATGGCTGCAAGGGCAGATCTTGGAAATGAATTGGGATGTGTGAGAGTACGCATAGATGACGATATTGCCAACGTGACATTAAAATGGTCCAGAAACGATTCTCGATTCAAAATGTATTTCTGGCCACAATTCATCGTTCCTGTCGATTTACATGGGCCAGCCTAATATAATGGCAGATTTGTCTCATAAGAAAGAAGAATCTTATGAGACAAAGCACTCCTGCAAAATCTCCTATACGTTAGGGCAAGCCAGTTCTGGTTCAACCTATTGAATGATGAGATAAAAGTATTTTGGAACATCGTAGGAGTGGAGTAGTGTTTAAGAGAGCAGTGTCATAAGTTGATGATATTTGATTGATGTTATTATTATCATCGGTAGATTTTCGTAGTAGAAAAGCCTTCCTTTGAATTGCACAGCAACCCAGCCATTTATACCTCCGAGTGGAATGATCCTTTCTCCAAGATCGCAAGCACTCATGATATCAATGAACAACTAAAAGTAAAATATGAGTGAACTGGATCGTTAGATGCCATAATAAATGGCCTCCAGATTCTTCTTTGATCAGGGTGAAACATTGACTTAACTCTAGGTTCTCTAAGTTCCCACATACCTGCAACAAAGAAGGAAAATTTTATTGCATAAGCGTCTTTGTCCTTATTCCGGAGAACTTGGTGCAAGATCTTCGTGCTTCGGGCTTCTTCAACCATGTGGAAAAAGGCTCATTTCTTCCGGAATCATTGTACAGTTTTCTATCTCCTTCCATTTTGAGTTTTTTTTTCCTCTCTTCGACTAACATCTCTTCATTCCAACCCTATCCCTATAATTGAAACAGGGGTTATAGTATCACGCTCCTTCTACATCTTGATTAGCTATTTGCGTCTTCCAGTCTTCTTCTTGATGCCATGAATATGCCATTCATCTTTTCACGATTCACTATTTGAATTAATTTTATTTCTGTTTTGAATACATCCTTCATCTAGGATTTCCTTTAAACTACGAGAGAGAGATCAGTTCGACATCCAGAGCTTCTCACAAACTTTGTATCTCTCACTATCCCTCTCAGTCTTTCATCTGCTACAACAAAGTCAACCATACTGTGGCTACTGCTTCTGCACCAAGTATACATGATATAATTTCAATATCAAGCTGAGTATTTATAATGAATAGCTTCTTTAGAAACGAAAGCTTGGTAATTTATCTCTAATATTCACTATTTCCGGTTTTCTAAAAAAAATAATAACCCTTCGGTTCCTTCGCGTTGCAGATTAACCCAGCCATTCCGGATATACTAATCCTTTCCTCAGAATTGCAAGTACCAGGAATCTTACTCAACTGATTTCAGAAGTTGCATTCACATTACTACCTGCACTTCTTGTTTCTGCGAATTTCCTGTTTTTACCCTATACTCTGACTCAATTTTAAGGATATTTCAGACTGAGATGAACATAAACTGTACATACATAGACTGAAACGTACGCTTACATAGCGCGCAGGCCCACGTGCACACCGGTTCACCGACCTTGCTCACTTCCACTCACCACTATCCAGTACGCCGACGTACCGCGCAGGCACAGGCTATAAACCCAGCTGCGCGACGCAGAAACAGCAGTTCGTCGGGTGCGACGAACCGAGTAACATCGGGGATCTCTTACCCAGCGCAACTCCAGTGTCCATCCTACACTCCCAGTAGGCGTCCAGCCGACCTCCCCTACCTTCTAGTGCCATCCTCCTCGCTCCTTGTAGCCGACTTGATCAAGGGCCGACAGATGCCTGTGGGGCCGCCTTTTGAGTTCAGGGTACGCTGTTGTCAGGTGCCCCTGATCGGCCTCCCTGCGGCTCACCACCCGCTTCTCGCTCCTCGAAGCCGACTCGGTAAGCGGTTGACAGGTGCCCCTGTGGCCGCCCTACTAGGAGAACAAGAGTGAACCCCGGGCAAACCCTTGTCTCCCGAGGGAGTCGGGGCCCAGACGGCTCACCCTACCATACCTGACCAGAACCAACCGCGAAGAGGTGGCCTGCTTCATCGGCCGCCCACGCGTGTGACCGACTACCGTACCTACTGCTAACCCGGAGCCCTCCCTCGTCAACTACGCTCATCCGACCCGTTCCGTCTTGTTGCTATTATTTCTTACGCTACATAATAATGATACTCTTACACTGACATGACACCACCAGTTGTACATTCCGAACAAGCCACAACTAGACTTAAGAATGTTAACGACACCCACACGCATATACACACGCATACAACACATTCGCACCTAGTTCTTAATTAGCTAATGTATATTTATAGGAAGAATATACTGATTTCTTATCGTTTATATCTGAAACCGCTGTTCGTTTTCTCATAAAACCTGTCCTAACCTTGAAACCCTGGCAAGACTGAAGCGTCCGCCAGGAACACACACAGTTGCAGCGAAACGAACCGTTACAAGACTACTTATTCGATAAGCTGAAACTAACTGATAAGCGCATAAAGTATGAATTTATATTTACCACCTTTCGCAATGCCTTATATCAATACGTATGCAGTAACAAGATTTCACTTGATTCTTGAAATTTTGATGGAAAAATACCTTCAATCGAACATATGAATGTCTGGGTTGCTGTTTACTCGGCTTAGAGGCCGTACCCACAGTATAATTGACTCTTCTGGAGCCAATGAAAGATTCAAAGAGCACGTAAGAGATTCAAAGCTTCTGAGAGGCTCTAAATATTGTAGGAATCACTTTGTCAAATCTAGGGGAAATAATATATTTGAAAATAAAGAGTCGAGAAAAATATTCTTGGGTCAGAGCTGACTGAAGTGGAAACAAAGAATCTGCAGCATCAAGAAGCCCAAATAGTACACAAGAAAAGCTAGATGAAAATCCTCATATTATCGTGCATGATATTTGGAAGCAGAATTGGACAGTGGAAGCTGTGAGTTGAATATAAGAGGTGTTAGTGATGACAAAAGAACTAGGTTTTAGAACTATCTTAGGGACCGAAACAGGAATCAAAGATACTAGTCAAAGCAAGCTAGAATGGAAGCAAAGCGGGAGAGGATATAAAAAAAGCGAGACAATTCTAGAGGGAGTAATTGTTTATTTCAAAAACGGGTCAAGAGGAATAGTAAACAAATTATTAGCACTTGGTTAGTCGAGAATAAGAATGTTGAAGATGAAATTGTAGTGGCGGAAGAAGAATCGATTTGGACGGCATTAAATCTGCAACTCAGGAACTTGCTATACGCGGCTCAATAGAGCGAGAGTTTTAGATATTAATATATAAAAAAAACCGTCTCGCAGACATTCACTAATTTGTAGGCAACCATTATAGATATTAAACTATATAATTTAGGACTTAGAAGAGAGGAAGAATTAGAGAGAGAAACAAAAAACGCCTATCGCTGGAAAGGAAGTAACTTTCTTTTCCCTGGCGTGGATATACCAACAGGCGAAGGGGTTTCCATGTCAGGCTGAGGGAGGTCCTACTTTCTTCGCGCTGACAGAGTGGGAGAGTCGAGTGTGGTTGAGAGCCGCGAGAAGGCGGGTTTCACGGCGAAACGACAGAACGATCCGAGCTGGCCATCCGCTCTGATCTAGAATACGAAAATATCTTACTCCCCTCTCCCTCCCCCTCTCCCTCCCTCTCCTTCTCCCTCTCCATCTCCCCCCCCTCCCCCAAAGCCAGTCATCCACTTTGGGCCTGAAGGCCACGAATGGCCCTTACTGCGCAACGCGTCTCTCCCTCTCTCTCTCACTCTCAAGGCTGGCCATCCGACTTGGTCCGAGACAACTGTCGCCTAAACAGTATTGACCTTGCCTTCAAGCCTTGACGTGCGAACAAGTTCAACTAAAGTTCTTCGAAACATTAGGCCTGGGTGGCGGGATAGATTTTGGCACTTCTACTCATCAGAAAAATATAAACAAAAGTAATTATTAATCTGTATGAATGTAGCTATAGCCTGAACAAGGATATTGAAAAAAAAAATTTTGACAAAATGGCAAAACTTTGAAGTTCGGAAACCGAAAATAGGCTATTTTTTCATCAGTTTTTTGGCTCAAAAATAGGAATTTATGAAGATAAAAATTTTTTCCTAGTTCCGAATAAAGCTACTGGTGTACTGGATAACATATCCAAATTTCAGACAATTCGGATCAATAGTTTTTCTTCTTTTTATCCCGCCATGTAAAAAAAGTAGTTTCGAGGAAAACGAGTTTGAAGTTTGAGGGATAGATATTACGTTGTTTATATTATTGCGAAACAGGCTAAACAGGCTGTAGATCTTTATAAAAATCAACAACAAAGGAATCGATTTCTGGAAAATTCTAGACCACCGGGTGCCCTTAACGACGTTAGACGCTACCTTCTTTTACAAAATTTTCCCAGAAAGTAGGGAGCGCATCAAACACAGGAGTGGTGAGGCCACTGCTGTAGATGTTACTACCACTGTTGAGCTGAGGAACGATGGCAGATATTTGTTTGTGCGGCTGAGCAAATTATTAAGTAAGTGTGCTGTGACCTGTGAAGTTCCAAATGACTTAAAAGAGGTACTTATTGTTCTCCTGTACGAAGAAAAGTTTAATAGAGGTGACTGTTCTAATGATAGGGTAGTAATCCCTTTTAGTACCGTGCGCAAAATATTTAGCAAGATACTCATTGATAAGGTCTTTCAAATAACTCAGAGAAGGATTCAGAAAAATCCGTGTAGTTGAATGGTAACATATTCCTGTGAGGATCAGATATTCAGCTCAAGACAGATCATAGACTAAGAAGGAGCTATGATGAAATGGATGGGGCTACACTATGGGGTTTCGTTAAAGAGTACGCAGTGCGTGGTTGGCTTCTGTAAGTTATAAAAGCAATGAAAGTGTTGACATCGGAATCGATGGGATTCGTGAACCGTCGTTTGCAGATGTTGAGATTGTTATGGCATTAGTCGATGATTTACAAAGGATGATGTTCAGATTGGATGCCAACATTAGGGGCATAGAACTTGAAATCGATGTGGGTAGAACAGAATTTATTATCTACAAAAATGCACTTCATTTTCTTCTGTTCAGAAGATGGAGTGTTATTATGTTCTCTAACAATTACTGATTGTATCATTGTGAGATAAGAAAATTTTCTGCTTAGCTGTACATCATGATGTCATGAATTTGGAGTGGACTTTAGTGTGGGAGAATCAGATTTATGATATGCAAATGATCAAGAAGGACAAAGGAGATGAGATAATATTAAAAGGTTATAGAGAGTACTTAGTAATCACACGTGTATCGAAATTTGTAAAAGGCGGCGTTATTCTATCCAAACAAAAAAATGGCGACTGTGCTTAGAAACGTATGTTTCACTTTAGTGATTGCCACCAATCCTGTTGGTAAATATTTCAAAATCATTCAAATTAGAATATCACTACGTCTGCAGACACAGAGTCTGAATAAACAAATGTAGGAGTTCAACGAGAGTTTTCATTGATCTATGGAAAATGATTCATTCAACTGTTTGGAAAGTTGCTTGGAATAACACACTGGTGACAGTCGCGGTCGTATTACACCTAATTAGAAGAATCTGAATTCACACAAACTGTTGTCAGGAGAGAGGAAATCTGCAACAAACCTTCTCTCGGATGTAGCCGGTATTTGGATCTTCAAGTTGAACAGACAGATATTCCGTAAGACAGTTGACTTTCCTGAGAGTTTATTCCTGAGCCTATTGGCCTTAAAAAATTGACTTCCTTACACCACAACTGTTTTACAAAAATTTTTTTACATAAAGTACTTATCTCTTACATCCTTCCACACTCTATCCAATGTTCCTCAATATTCTGCGGTTCCCGCATATTCCTCATCCACCCTGACTTATTGGCTATTCCATATCTACTATTTACATTAATAACATTGATCTCACGTCTACTTCCTCTCCTCCTCATACATGTATCTCCATTCCTCGCCCTCTTTTCTTCCCTTCTTCCCTCCTTCTCCACCTTACCCAGTACCCCCTTCACCCATGCAATCGCCCTTCTCTCTCCTCTTTCATACAGCATTACCTCCATGCTTATTCCACTCCTTTCCACTTCCTCGCATTCTTTCACCCAGTGTTTCACCTTTGCATACCCCTTCCCACACAATTTACACATTCTCTTCTCCTCAGGAAGCCAGAACTCAACCTTGCTGTTATCTACTGACTTCCTTTCTCTCCTTCCCCACACAAATATCGCGTTCTATCTTTCGGCATGATCCACCCATATTTCTCATTATACCTCGACCCTCTTATCCTCTACCCCCCCCCCCTCTCCCTCTCTATCTCTCCATGCCGTTCCCCTTAACAATCTTATACACCTCTCTTCCTTCCTCGTGACTTCTACTCATTTCATCCTCATGCAGACCATTTTTCCTAAAATACCTTTTCCTCTCACCCTCCATCTCCTCGGCTTCCTGTCAGGATCCCTAAACTCGTTCTCCCGTCTCCCTCCTAACGATGTAACTAGGTGTACTTCTGTCCAACCCCAGTGTCCATTTGATGTACCTCTCCTGTACCCTATCAACCTCCTCACTTTCCTTTTGGAGGTTTGTGCAGGGATTTAATGTTGATGGACTGGTAGAAACTTGGCTAGAAAGCAAGGAGTGGGGCGGGATAGAACCAAGGCTACCAAGGAGGTTTAGGTAGAGGCTCCAAGCGGCGGTCAGGTTAAGGAAAAAAGGTAGGGCTAGTGGAAAGATTATAACAAGGATCAGTTTCGAAGAAGAAATTCGCGATTGTGTTGAGGGGCAATGGGTGCGAATGAAGGCTGTTACGATACGATGGGTGACCTGCAAGTTTGTGACGATGGAAAACAGGGAGGGGATATAGAGGATTGAAGGTAGGGTGAAAGAAAATAAAGGCGAAAGAGAGAGGAAGGAATGGTTGTACTAGGGGGAAGGGGAATTCAATGCGAGAATGTGGAAGGAAGGGGTTCTCTACGTCGATGGTGAAAGTTTCGAAGGAAGTCGAAGGACACGGTAAAGAATAATGAGGGGTCGGTCGCGAATGGTATGATAACTGGGGACGAACACGGAGATTACACGTTTTTGAGAAAGGTGGGGGCATCAGTGATAGACTATGTGGTCATGAATATACAAAGGTAAGAGGAGACGTAGAGATTCGCAGTAGAAGGAAGGGTAGAATTGGACCATCAGCTATCAAGCTTGTGAATAAGAGGGGATGGCAGCAGAAGACAAGGAGGAGAAGTGTCGGTGGGGGAGAGAACGATATGGACCGGAAAGGCTTTAAAGAAATACCAGGAGCAGTCAGGAGAAGTAATTTTCGAAGGGCAGTTGGTGGAAGGGATATGGGAAGATCTAAAAGTTGTGTTGAAAAGGTGTGTGCAGAAGAAAAGATTTAGAAAGAAGAAGGAAGGGATAGTGAAACCTTGGGGGGATAGAGAATGCACAAGGATGAAGAGAAGGGTTGGAAAGAAGTTTAAAAAATGGAATGAGGGTACCGCGAAGTGGAAGGAGTACGTACAAATGAGAAAGAAGTTTAGGATGATGTGTAAAAGAGAAGATAATTAATAGGTTAAGAAAGCATAGGAAGGGAATATGTGATAAGATGAGAAGTAAGGAGTGAAGAGAGTTTTCCAAAGAGTTATCTGTTTCGCAGAATTAGGCTCTCCACATGGGAAATTGGCAATACATCCTTTTCCTATCCATGTTTACAATGTTCATGCTTTTGCAGTGTTCGGAAGTAAGCGGATTCGAGATGCCATAGGCTTCTTGGTATCAGGATTTTGCCGTATGGGAACAGATGAGCATCCCAAGTACATCATTGGATCATACTTCACCAGGACGAAGTGTTTGTATCCATTATTGGCTCAAAAAGGAAGCGCCGGAGGAATGGAGGTAGTGAAACTACGGATAGATGACCAGATCGCTAACGTGGCTGCACCAATGTCCAGATATTATATTTGGTCCGGCAAAAATTTCAGTCCGAAACACATTATCAATGTCCAGATACATGTGTAGGGATCATCATTGTGGGCAAATCTATGATTTTCAGATCAATTGAATCCAATAGATCAATTTTAGAGGAAAATTTCGGAACAAATTCTCATTTCTCCTCAAATCTTAACGTGTGCATGGTTCCTTAAGGATCCCGAATTGATAAAGTTTCCTGACCGTACATTCACGTTGCAAACCAACATAGCCATTCATAGATCCAAGGGAGTATCTTCCACATCACTGCAGTCACTATAGACTACATATGGCCTTATGAATCTCACTTCAATCCTCATACACAGTATCCTGTAAACGGCAAATTATTACAGGGATGTGCAATGCAAGGTCGGCACGCTTCTCCTTTCTTCCCCTTCTCCGAGCGCTTCATCGAGATTTCTCCTCCGCCCGGCCGCCGAGCACTCCTTTCCACATCGCGCTCGCCGCCTGAACGCATCCAAAGTGGCAAGAGATGGGATTGTTGAGTGACAGTTTTTACACCATTGCCCACGCGTTGGACACCTCTGCATTAATACTTTTCAACATGATGTCTCGCTGCCTAATTCATAATCAAAATGACTCATTGGCTATGAAAGTTATGAATGATATGATCCCAACCACAGTTCAAGTCACTTATTTTCATTCATACAAGAAATAATGATACTTCCAAATTGTTTCAGCTTTCTTTGTTGGAAGGATAGAGAAATTTTTCTTCTTCACTTACTTAATCAGGATGCAACATAGTAAGAAATCAAGATTTTATGAGGCACTGACATACCTGCAACAGAAAAAGAATACATTCGTGAGTTACAAGTATCTTAATTTCGACTTACTTAGTGCTAGTACGTCCTTCCCCAGTCTTTCCACTCATTAAAGAGGGAAGATATCTCACTTCCTCCAAAATCATTCAGTATCGTTTTATATGCTTCTCCTGTGGGTTCATTTTCTCTCCATCTGACCAGCGTCTTTTTTTACATTCTCATTGTGAATGAGCAGGTATTGGTTTTATGTGAAAATTGACTTTCGCGGATTTGGTGAAATCTCTAAGTTTTGACACCCCCTGAGTCAGAAAAAATGTTTTTTATGGAGTTGTCTGTCTGTTTGTATGTCTCTAGTCTGTAGTCTGTAACCTGTGTACTCGATAACTTTCGAAAGAATAATCGGATTCGATTGCCCTTTGACACACATTTTTAGGGACCAAAAAGACAGTTAAAGATCGTTAACCAGCTATTTTGGATAAAAAATTAAAGAGGAAGAGCATTTTGAACATCTTTTTGGACTTTTTTCCAAGACTCAAAAATTGTGAGTACAATTTCTCGTAGCACGTAAGAAGTGTAAGAATAATTTATCCTAATAATTCTTTTCGATAAGAACTAAATTATCAGAGTTATGGCATTTTCCAAATTCGAAAATATAAACAAAAATGAGAATTTTTAGCAAAACAACGGACGATATGAAAGAAAAGTATAGAAGAAAGAATGTTTCTTCTTGGAAGCCCTACAAGATGGACTTCGCAACTTTTTGAATTTTCTCAAAAAATCGAAAATTCCAATTTTGATCGCACAAACAATAATGGGAAATAATCTGTGAACTCGATAACTTACGAAAGAATGATGACATTAGATCGTATTTTGACACCTATTTTTAAGGACTAAAAATACAAGTCAAGTTCGCTAGTCAGCTGTTTTGGATCATAAATGAGAGACGGGGAGCATTTTGACATTTTTTTTGGACTTTTTTTCCAAGACTCAAAAATTTCAAGTACAGTTTTTCGTAGGAGGTAAAAAGTGAAACAATTTATCCGACTCATTTTTTTTATGAAAACAAAATTTTCACAGGTTTGGTATTTGAAAATTAAAAAATATAAAAGAATATGAGAATTTTTGGCCAAATAACGCAAGATTGAAAAGAAAAACACAGAGAAAAAATGTTTCGTCTTGGGAGCCCTACAAGGTGGAACATTTTGAAAATTTTTTTGGACTTTTTTTTTAAGGCTCTTAAATTGTAAGTACGGTTTCTCGTGCCTTATAACGCAAGATTGAAAGAAAATCAGTGAAAAAAAAATGTTTTTTCTAGGGAGCCCCACAAGATCGTGAATGCGACTCTTTGAATTTTCTCAAAAAATAGAAAATACCCATTTTAATCGCACTAAAAATGATGAAAAAAAATCTGCCTGCTGCGCAGGCATATTCTAATCGCGGACTTCGCGCGCGGCTCGCTTTGCTCGCAAGTTTCAGCGCGCCTGAGGCGCGCGTGGTTTGGATCTCGCGCTTCGCGCTCGATATTAATCTCACCTCGCGCTCCGCGCTCGTTTTTGAATTTACCTCGCGCTATGCGCTCGGCCTTTGTACCTCCCTACACTTTTATATAGAGCTTTTTTAACTCAAAAGCTAAATGTCGACTATTTTAATTTGATGAGTGTGAATTCTCCTTTGTTAAAGCTTCTCCGGCTTTAACGAATACATTCTCATCGCGCGTCTCGTGCTGCGCACTCGATCAAAGTTTGTCCAAAGCGGTAGAGAAGCTTTGTTGTCTAACTTTTTTCACGTATTGTGTAGCATTTCTAGAAATTCAATTAATTAATTTTTTATTTTATTTCTCAAGATTGAAATTAAAACTACGCGTCCAATGGGAAAAGTTATAACAAATTCACAGATATTTCTCGGTTGAATGACTTTTTTCTTTCAATCTTCTGTGTCAGCCTCAGTCATTTTTTCAGAAATTTTCTTATTTTATTTCTATAGTTATTTTTCCTGCTCGAAAAGAAAACTACATATCCTGTTAAAGAAGTTGATAACACATTTGAAGATATTTTCCTTGTAAATAACTTGTTTCTATTTGATTATTCCTGAGCTTGTTTCAATTGTCCAAAAGTTCATTCTTTCATTTTTTACATTGTTTTTTATAAATGAAGCAAAAACTACTTGTCCTATCAAAAAGTTGATATTATCCAATTGGTTTTTTTTTTTCGTGCACAAGTTTAATTCATTTCTATTTTTCCGCATCTTGCATAGTTTGACCAAAAAATGAAACTTTCTATTTTTCATTATTTTTGTGAGACCAAAATTTGTATTTCCAATTTTTTGAGAAAACGCGAAAAGTTGGAGAGCTCATCCCGGAGGGCTCCCAAAAAGGAACATTTCTTTCTTCGAACTTTTTTTTCATATCTTGCGTTGTTCGACTAAAAATTCTCATTTTCCTTTACATTTTTGAATTTTGAAGATGCCATACCTCTGACAATTTTGTTTTTATCAAAAAAATCATAAGAATAAATTATTTCACTTTTTACCAACTATAAAAAACCTGACTTAAAATTTTTGAGTCTTGGAAAAAAAAGTCCAACAAAATGTTCAAAATGCTCCCCCATCTTTTATCTTCGATCCACAACAGCTGGTTAACGAACTTGACTTGTGTTTTTGGTCCCTAAGAATGGTTGCCGAAGCACGATCGAATATCATCATTCTTTCGAAAAATATCGAGTCCACAGATTATTTTCCATTATTTTCGGTGCGATCAAAATGGGAATATTCGATTTTTTGAGAAAATTCAAAAAGTTGTATTCACCATCTTATAGGGCTCCCAAAAAAAAACATTTTTGTTCTTTAACTTTTTTTCACATCTTGCATTGTTTGGCAAAAAACCCTTATTTTCGTTTATATTTTCAAATTTTGAAAATGCCATAACTCTGACATTTTTGTTTTCATAAAAAAAATCAAAAGGATAAAATGTTTCACATTTTAT
>WSXT02169739.1:0-23130 GCA_011762715.2 Neuroterus valhalla | reverse complement strand
AAGTCGAGTTTTCGATGCACTTGTTATGAAAAATATCGTACATGGCGAGTGGCGAATGGCGGAGATCACTAACTCGTTACTATTATTGGCTCCTCGAAGGCGATTGCTGAGAAGAATTCAGAAGAAAATAAAGATAAAGAAAATGGGGGACGGAAATGTAGACGAGGAGATGGAAATAGTGTCTGGGGAATTGGGAAAGATCCTAGAGGAAGCTGTAGAGAAGGAGTCGACAAACAGAGGAAAAAAAGCAGCGATGAGGAATGTGAGGAGTAAAAAGAGAAGTAAGCAAAAAATTGAGGGGATGGAGAAAAGAGAAGAGGGGTGCGGAGGAATACAAAGGAAAACAGGAGGAGTAAAATGCGTTATGCAGTACGAGGAAAGAGGAGGAGAATAGCAACTTTGAAGGGGAGGCAGAAAAGGCTGATACTAAGGAAGAAGCTTAGAACCTAGTAAATAGAGAGAGGAAAAAGGGAAAGAATCAATAAGGAGAGTGGAATGATAAAATGAAAATAATATTCCATTAATAAGTCGTGAGGAGTGGAAGAGCCAATAACAAGAAGAGAAAAATAGGGAAGGGAAAAGGACGAGGGAGAGGATATCACAAGGGAAGAGATTAAGACGGCAATAGGGTAATCCAAAGAGGAAAGAGCAGTAGGTTCAAATGAAATTCCCAATAAAGTGTGAAAAATGGGGGAAAGGAAATGAAGAAGTGAGCCTGGATAATGGCATCAGGGTATGGAGAGGAGTGGGCGTGGCCAGGAATATGGAAAGAGGGGACAGTGATACCAAAAGTGAGAGAAGATAAAGGAGAAGAGGTTAAAGATCATACAGGCATGTTGCTCATACCGAAATTATTTGAGGTTTATGTGACAATAGTATCGGAGGGGTAAAAAAAAGGAGAAAAAAAAGAGAAAAGAGGAGATGAAAAGAGGGCATGCTAGCAAAGTTTGTAGATTTGGAAGTGGTGCTGACATATTGCGCAGGAAAACGATAGACAAAGCTACGAAGAAGAAGGGCATAAGCGAAGGTTTAAGGAAAAGAGTAGTTGAAATATTGAGGGAGAGAAGAAGATGGGTTTACTGAAACTTTGCAAGCGCAGACTAAATATTTTTGCTTACAATATTTATAGAAATATTTACTGCAGTATCTAATATTCATTTTATTTATTTAAGTTTTCTCATCTTTTGCTCTTTAAGGCCGAGAAATAGCTTGCTTTCGCTCCTCTCCAGCGGAGCGAAAATGAGCGTTTTCGCTCCGCCGTCGGACAGAATAAACTAAATTTTGGGAATTATTTCTTATTCTAAACCAACAGTATTTAAAGAAATAAAACATACCGATAAAAAATGCTAAGTAGTCGGAGACCCCCAAATTTGTCGTGTTGTACGAAAGACCATTATAAACAACGGCATTCGCAACCCAGTCAAATGCTAAAATAAAAAATTTTTTCCGGATATTTGGATTTGTAATCAAGTCCATTGGCGTTGCAGATGGCGGTGGCGGCCTGTCTTCAGTCTCAATTTCCGACATATCACTGGAATTTTTCCCGTTGCAGGAAATTCCTTGCCGCTTTAAAATGTCCATCTGAAATAATTTAGGATTCTTAGACACTGAAATAATTATATATGGTCATATGCATTTTCTTAACTGCATGTATCAATAGCTCATGACTGAATGATTGGAAACTTAAAAAGTAAAAAGATGGAATTCTTTCTAAAACAAATAAAATTTTCAACTATAAAGCTAAATTAGTTAGCTCGACAGAATCGCAAACAAGAAAAACGGAATTCAAGAAAAAATAGTTAAATTTCTATAGATAGAGATAAACCTTCAACCAAAAAAATGATTTGTCAAAAAAGTGAATTGACTGTCCAAGATTCAATTTCCAAACCGAAAATATAAATTTTCAACACAATAGTTGAATTTTCAAACCAAATATTGAAATTTCTAACCAAAAAGATCAATCTTCAACGAGAAGAATCAATTTTTAACAAAAAAGGTTAACTTTTCACTAAATACTGATATTCCTAACAAAAAAAAAAAATGAAATCTTGAATAAATCTGTATACTTTCAACGAAATTTATAATCACTTAAGCAAAACAATGGATGTTCAAGAAAATAAAACAGCTGTACAAAAAAGTTCAATTTTCAAACAAGAAATATGAATTTCCAAAACACTCAACCTAAATAGATGTGTTCTCTACCAAACAGTTTAATTTCAAGCCGAAAATATTATTTTTTAGAAAAAGTAAACTTCAAACAAACTGTTGAATTTTTCATAAAAATAGTTTAACTTTCACCCCAAAAAGACGAATTTCCGAAAAAAAACAGTTCGATATTATAACCGAAGAGGATAACTTTCAATAAAATTGTTGAATTTTGGATAAAAAAGGTCAATTCTCAACATAAAAAAATAGTTGCAAAACCAAAACGAATTCAGTTTCAAGCAAAGAAGATTTATTTTGAACTTGAAAAAAAAGTTTTCAAAAAAATAGTTGAACTTTCGAACAAAAAAGAAATCAGTCAAGATTCGAAGAAATATTAACCAAATAGATGAATTCGAATAGCCAATGTCTTGTTGCATTTTGAAGTCAAAAATGGAAATATCTCAACATAGGAGTTTAAATTTCAAACCAAAACTAAGAAATAAAAAAGTTGTGTTCTCGAACAGAACAGATTATTCATCAACCATGAAATATGAATTTCCAACTGGACAGTTGACTTTTTTAACAAAAATATTGAAACTGAGACTGGAAAATATCACTTTCGGACCAGAAATGGGAGAACTAAAACTCCAGTTAGAATAAATAATTTCTAAAAACCAGGAAAGGAAGTTTCAAACGGAAAAGTTGCAAGCAGTTAAATATAAGATAGAATTTTCAATGATACAGTTGAATCTCTGAACGAACAGATTAATAATTATTCATTGAGCAGTTGAATTTTCAACCATAAAGAGTGGAACTTCTACTGAAAAAGATTCATTTCAACCTGAGAAGACGAACCTTCTCCCGAAAAAAAAAAATTTTAATTCAAAAATATAGATTTTTAAGAAACAACTCACTTTCCGATAAAATTATCAAATTTTCTACCAAAATTGTTGAATTTCGAACGTAGAAAGACCGATTTTCCACAAAACAGCAAAATAATGAATTTCCATTTGAACAATTGAAATTTCAACAGAATAAACAAAAAAGACAATTCCGTAATTAAAAATATACCAATAAACTCCCACACAAAAAATTTATCATTTTGTGAATTATTGATACTGTTCCGATCGAGAAAATAAGATTAATTTCCCACTGCCCAATTTTTCATTTTTTTTTCTTAAATTTGAATTGTTACCTCCATCTTTCTAAGAAAGTTCGTGGGCACCGTTCTACCATTTACTTTGGCCATGTGCTGAACAATCACTTCCGCTTCATCTATCCTGTTTTTACTGAGAAGCCACCTTGGAGATTCTGGAATAATCCAGTAGTAGCTAAATAGTAGAATGAATGGAACTGAAGTAGCTAATGACAATGTGTACCAATGCCTCAATAGGTACCCCTAGAAAAATGAATTTCCATTAATTTCCACAAAAATCACTCTAATAATAGAATACATTTCTACTCAATTTTTACCCCTTTCGGGTTTTAAGATATCTTTATTCTCCCCCTCGTTCGCAACCAGAGTTTTATTTAAAACGCTCGCTCATCTGAGCGTTTTTTTCAGGGGAGTGGAAAACTGCATAAAACCGAAATTCCTGAGTGCAGTCTATCACCGATTGACAAGTTTAGATGCGGACGATCAATAGCATCGAGTGCCTACACTCATCCACGAAAAACATGACTAAAAAAACATCCGGAACTTTCCCCCATCCGAGCCCTCACCACGCCCGTTGATGCTCAACATTTAAAATGTCTACAAGCCGAGAATTCCCACCATTATGAGCATGTTCAGCTGAGCATAAGTTGCGAAAACGAGACGAGCGCAAAGCGCAAGGCATCATCCAAATTTTTGGAAATACGCGAGGATGTAAACTGCCACGAAGGACGATATTTCACGTAACTAGATGTTTTTATGTTTTTTGAGCTTTTTTCGATAGGTAGCGTCATATCTTCGAGGTTAGTTTCAAGGGATGAAGTTTCAAGTGTGTAAAAAGCGCTTTTACGCACATGTTATGTTGCATTATATGGTATTCACCAATTGACACTATGTTAACAAGTTTAACATTTCATTTTCAAAAATTCAAATATTGAATACTTATTTATAAATTTATATTCAGTTGATAATAATATAATTGATTGGTTTATGGAAGAATAAACCTTCCCAGTCAGGTTATATCATACACTTTTACGTAGGATGTTTTGCAGACGGGAAAAGCATCTTTTGTGTATAAACGTAATGTAACGGAAAAGTTTCCATAATTTGTTATTAAAAGTAAAAGTGTTCAACTGCAATTAACCTTTCGAATGTTATATCATCATAAAGGCATCCACGTATATTTTCCCTATTACATTTTTTCGCGTAAAAAATTCTATATTTCTCCATGAGCATGCGAATGTATCGCAAGCATTTATATAATTTTAGATAAAAATTATGAATGTACATTATAACAACTTTTTTCATTAAAAATAACGTTGCGAGTTTTTTTATTCTTATTTTGTATAAAAAGAAAATATTGGATCCTAAAAAAGTTCAATAAGTATTCATTATTCATAGAATTTGTTTTTAACAATAAAATTTGTGTACAACAATAATGTTCAACAATATTCTCATATATGATTTACCCCTGCGAATCGATATCTAATGATTGCTGATGTGCTTTGTTTGTTTGAACGAAGAGTAGACAACATACAATGAGAAACAATATTTTTCTTGCATTTTCCATCAACAAAACATTCTTAACCAAATGAAGATAAAAAATCGCCCTCAAAGGTTTCATGCGGAATATTTTAAAGATTATTCTGAAAATCACTCGAGAGTCGTTCCAAAATATTCCAAATGACATAATCTTTCCGCGAAAATAAATTTTTGAACCACTGCTTACTGAATTTCTCAAGTTATTGCAAATAGTGGAAAAATGCCCGCTTCTTGAAATCCAATTTTCATGTCCTGGAAAAATTTTCCTCTTATTTATCGTTGCTTGAATTCAATACACTGAATGGATTGAATTTAGGTTATCTTTTATTACAAATACTATTTGAAAAAAATTAACATTTTTGATAATTCGTTCCAAACGTATCTTTCAGCTCAGGAACTGCTTGATTTAATTATCGATATCATACGTGGCTATTCAAATTTAGTCTTTGCTGCTTATCATCAATTTTATCAACAAATTCTATAAACAAATGTACATTTCAGTCTCCTTTAGGCAAAAAGAAATTAATTTTTTTTTACATGTAAAGATTATATTGCTATGATATTTCTTTGGAGGGTTTCGTAGTTCATCAATGTTTTTCTACTTTATGAAACAACATTTTTAAAAATGTTTATTATGAGCGTAATTTTTTTATCTTGTTAAAATTACACTACCAATGAAGTTTTATTATTATTATTATTATACCATTAGGCCAAATCCCTTGCGGGGTAAGCGTAACTCGTTCGGTTCCAGCCCCGCTGTACTACTGGAAAATAGAGGATTGATGTGGAACGATTGGAAAGTGGAATTGACATGGGAAATTTTGATTAAGGTATGTGTATGAGAAGGAAGTAGGGATAGGCATTAGATCAGTCTTCGAATGCATTGTATGTTTTTTGCGAACAGAAAGAAGCTGCTTTCATTGTTTAAAAGTTCTTGGCTAAAATTCGCATTTGATCACTGAAGCCTTACTTAATAAACAATTTATATGAGAAAATCTTACTTTTCATGTTAAAGTGCCCAAAATCTATATTTGTTTCAATAGCTTGTTTATAAAATTGATTTATAACATTGAAACTCGATTTATATCGATTGATTTATATTGATTGATATATTGATTTATATCCTCACCTTTGAGGTTATTATTTGATTTATTAGAGAACGGACAATAAATTAAATAATTACGCCACTTACCAACAACGCGAGGAGTGACATCGCCGAGGCGAAGAACATGCAAATGACCATGCCGGCAAAGGTTCGATACCTCGGACCCATTAATTCGAGGGCTGCAATTAAATGAAACAAATGAAAAATCAGTGAGTCATATTCTTTATCCGTGCTGCATAGTTGACTCTTGGAAAAATAATAATAAATGGAGAATGAAAAGTTTAAAAACTTTAGTGATATTGTTTTCGCTTTGTTTGAATTATTCGGATATCATTTGAAAATTCATGATTCTTCTAGGTATTGTGCAAAGTGGTTTGATTCAACATGAAATCGACATTCCGGATTGTAGCAAAAGTCAAAATTTCAAATAAATGAATTGAAAAAATTCAATATGACATTCTGAGGTGGTCATTGAAGAGCTTACTTTTCGAAAGGAAAACGCTTATCGATTTTTTGAACATTCAATTCCAAATAATCAAGTTCAACTAAGAGAATAGCTCAATTCAATGATTTCATGTGCTGCCCTTGAAAACTTTTTACTTCTTTCTCTCATGGACTTCCACAGCATTCTCCTGTTGACGGAGTCAAATGCTGCTCTAAAATCCACTAACACTGCGACTCGATTCCCTGTCTTCTGCACCGAATCCTTATGAACTGGAACATTGGGCCCATATATGTCTGTAAACCACACCTCTCTCTCAAAATCTCTCTGGTTGTATGGTAAACTTTCCTTTCCCTCGACCTATCTTTCCACATCTTTTCCATGTACTTCCGCGTAGACTTTATATTCGACTGAAATAAGCGTCATTATTGATATAACTTTTTATCTCTTCTTTTTCAATCAATGGTACAAAGAGCCTTGTCTTTCATTCCTTCGGCCACCCTTTAAACCTCTAACTTTATTACGAAACCTTGACATCTCTTCAATCAACCTTTTTTTCCTCGTCTCTCTCGGCAATCCTCCTCATCCCCTCCCCATCACCCAATATCTTACGCTTCGCTACAGCCTCTCCATTTGCTCCAAGTACTCATGCATTCCATATTCCCTTTTTTACCCTTTCTAACTCTCGTTTCCTGCTTTTAACTGCCTTTTTCTTTATTTTCATTCCACAAATCGTACTTCAAGGCCCTCTCCTCTGGCAAGAACTCTGTTCCTTTTCTTACTACCTTTCTCTATCCTTATTTTCGTCTTACTTCCTCTTCTTCCAGCTTTTCTCTCTCTACGTTTCAGATCCATGAACCCCGTACACCCATAAGCTGTCTCTAGTATCAAAGCATGGCCCCTGTTCCTAAGCGGTCCATTTCTGAACGTGGCTGAATGTCGAGTGATCTGCGTATGATCATGGCGTGCTGAGCGGTGAGCATCTAAAAGTAACGAGCTAAGCGGTCCGCACTAAACGGTAGTGAATTCAACGATCTGTGCGTTAAGGTGAGGAATCAAGCGGTCTGCGTCTTATCATGGCGTGTAAGGCGATCGACGTCTGAAAGTGGCCAGTTTTGTGATCTGCACTCAATGGCAGCGAGTTCATCAGTCAGCGCTTGGAGATCGGAAGTCGAGTGGTCTGCGTCTAATCATGGGGTCTGGAGCGGTCCGCTTCTGAACGAGACGAGTTAGGCGGTTTGCACTAAACGGTAGTGAGTTCAAGGATCTGTGCGTTAAGGTGAGGAGTCAAGCGGTCTGCGTCTTATCATGGCGTGTTAAGCGAACCGCGTCTAAAAGTGGCGAGTTGTGCGATCTGCACTCAACGGCAGCGAGTTTAGCAGTCAGCGCTTGAACGTTGGAAGTCGAGTGGTCTGTGTCTGATCAGGATGTATGGAGCGGTCCGCGTCTGAACGTAACGAGTTAGGCGGTTCGCCCCAAACGGTAGTGAGTTCAACGATCTGTGCGTTAAGGTGAGGAGTCAAACGGTCTGCGTCTTATCATGGCGTGTTAAGCGAACCGCGTCTGAAAGTGGCGAGTTTCTGCGAACTGCACTAAACGGTAGCGAGTTAGCTGTCAGTGCTTGAAGATTGGAAGTCAAGTGGTCTGCGTCCGATCGTGGCATGTAAGTGGTCCGCAACTGAAGGTGACGAGTTGAGCGGTCCGCACTTTACGGTAGAAAATTAGGCGGTCTGCGCTTGAAGGTGGGAAGGCAAGCGGTCTGCGTCTTATCATGGCGTGTTAAGCGATCCGCGTCTAAGCGTAGCGAGTGGAGTGGTCCGCACTCAACGGTAGCGAGTTAGCAGCTAGTACTTGAAGGTTGGAAGTCGAGTGGTCTGCGTCTGATCGTAGCTTGCTAAGCGGTCCGCACTCAAGGGTAGCGAATTGGGCTGTCTGCGCTTGAAGGTTAGGAGCCGAGTATACTGCGTCTGATTGTTGCGAGTTGATCGGTCGGCACTTTACGGAAGCAAGTTTAGCGGTCTGCGCTTCAAGGTGGAAAGTCAAGCGGTCTGCGTCTTATCATGGCGTGTTAAGCGATCCGCGTCTAAACGTAGCGAGTTGAGTGGTCCGCACTCAACGGTAGCGATTAAGCAGTCAGTGCTTGAAGGTTGAAAGTCAAGTGGTCTGCATCTGATCGGGGCATGCTAAGCGGTCCGCAACTGAAGCTGACGAGTTGAGCGGTCCGCACTCAACGGTAGCGAGTTGGGCTGTCTGCGCTTGAAGGTTGCTGCGAGTTGATCAATCGGTACTTTACGGTAGCAAGTTAAGCGGTCTGCGCTTTGAGGTGGAAAGTCAAGCGGTCTGCATCTGATCGTGGCATGCTTAGCTGTCCGGGTCTGAACGTGACAAGTTGAGCGGTCCGCACTCTACGGTAGCCAGTTAGGCTGTTTGCGCTTCAAGGTCGGGAGCCGGGTATACTGCGTCTGATTGTTGCGAGTTGAGCACTCCGTATTCCATGATAGCAAGTTTAGCGGTCTGCGCTTCAAGGTAAGAAGTAAAGCGGTCTGCATCTTATCTTGGCATGCTAAGCGGTCCTTTGAAGGTAGGAAGTCAGGAGTTTTGCGTCTTATCATGGCGTGTTAAGCGATCCGCGTCTGAACGTGGCAAGTTGAGCGGTCTTCACTCAACCGTAGCAAGTTGAGCAGTCAGCGCTCCAAGGTCGGGAGTCAAGTAGTTTGCGTCTGATAATGGCGTTTTGAACGGTCTACATCTGAACGTGAAGACTTAGGCGGTCCACACTAAACGGTAGTGAGTTCATCGATCTGCGCTTCAAGGTGGAAAATCGAGCGGTCTGCGTCTGATCGTGGCATGCTAAGCGGTCTGCGTCTAAAGGTGACGAGTCGAGCGGTCCGCACTCAACGGTAGCGAGTAAGGCTGTCTGCGCTTGAAGGCTGGGAGTCGAGTATACTGCGTCTGATCGTTGCGGGTTGAGCAGTCCGCACTTTACGGTAGCAAGTTAAGCGGTCTGTGCTTCAAGGTGAAAAGTCAAGCGGTCTGCGTCTGATCAAAGCGGTCTGCGCTCGAAGGTTGGGATTCGAGCAGTCTGCACCCGACCGTGGCGTGTGAGGCGGTCCGCGTCTGAACGTGGCGAGTTTAGAGGTGCTCAAGCATAAGTACTGAAACCTAGAGATCTCCAAAACTAAGACTTATTAGATAACAAGAAAAAATAAGTATCTTTTGAATTTTGATGCACTTCTATCATGTGAAGCCTCAGTCGAATCTGAGCCCTGCATGATACGAACTCTCCTTGTTAGAATTATTCGTTCCAATTATTCTGAGAGTCACACTTCTTTTTTTACTTTTTTTCTGAAAGAATCAAAGAGGTTTACTTTTTATGGAAAAAAGCTCTTCTATGGAATATCCTCACACATTGATATTCTCATTTATTAATTATTATCCACTGTGAGAAAGTAATCTCCTATTGTTTTGAAGTTAGATAAAAGATTGTATCAGTAAATGTGAATAGACTTACCAAGGATAAAAGGTATTTGATAAATGGCTGGAAAAAAGAGGCCATTGACGGTTCTGAGGGCCGTGTATATGACATAATTGGGGCTAAAACTAGTGGCTATGGAGAAGATGACCTCTAAGAAAAGTATAGCGAAAAAGGCAGTTCTTCTGCCCCATTTGTCTGCGATCCAGCCGAAGACAACATTTCCAAAGAGACTTCCCACATAGAAAAAGGTCGTTGACGTAGATGGCCACCAGCTGTTGTCGCAAACGAGATCTAGCTATGTGGATGCAAAGTGCAAGAAAAATGACAAACCATTATTTTCTATTTAGAATGAATTGTAAATTAAGAGAATATTCTGTTGTCCACCCTACAACAAAAGTATGCCATTTATCCCAAGAAAAGTGAACGTAGAGCTTTTTTTGATACCAAGCAAAGAAAGCTACTTTGCGACCGCTTCACATGCCTTTGAAGGAAGAGTTAGGAGAAATGCTCAATTCACGCCCTTGATACACAATAAGCTTCATTTTTACTACTATTTTCCTTCTAAAGAAATCCTTCATTTCAACCATTGTTTAAATTACAGAGAAGGTCTTGGTTTTATGTGAAAATCGACTTGCGCGGATATAATGATATATTTCGCATATTTTTTTAGAGACCATTCGGATTGGATTTCCCTTTGGGACACGTTTTGAAGGACCAAAAAAAAAGGTGAAGTTCGTTGACCAGTCTTTCCGGACTAACCGTCATGTCTTTACTCATAGAATTCAAATACTCAAAAACCAAAAATTCCCTTTTCCGGTCGACCTATGGGAGATACGGAAGAAAGTTAAAAGACAAAAATTGTTCAGCTAAAAAGTTCTACAAATTGGTTTGCAATCATTTTTCGGTAGGATACGTGGTTTTTGTTTTGTTTGTAAAAACAATTTCAAAATTTAGAAAATTCATTTTGTAGCCAAACGGTATGAGATAGAGGAAAAATGTTTCAGAACAAAATAGTATTTTCAGGAAGATCTACCAATTTTATTGCAATCATTTCTTGATAAGACTCATAGTTTTTGTTTTATTGGAAAAAGCAACAGTAAAATGTTTTAAATCCATTTTGTGGCTAGACTATATGAAATGCAAAAACTGTTGAAAAATAAAATTAATGACTTCAAAAAGATCTACAAATTTGTCCCCTACTATTTTTTTAGAGGACGCGCAGTTCTTATTTTATAGGGAAAAACATCATTAAAAAAAATCAATTTTGCGGCGGAACATTAAAAGATATAAAAAATGTTTACAATCAAGATTGTTCATTTTGAAAAGATCTAGCGATTCTTTGTTAACCATGTTCACTCTATGTTTTGAGGTCGCTGAAACCGAACCTGAAGTCGATTTTACCCCATCACGTCAGGTTTTGAGGTTATTTCAGTAACTTGACATGCTATGGTTTTTTAAACTTCGGATTCCGATTAAGCGACCCCGAAAACTTACAGTCTACATGGTCTTACCCTGAAACCCAAAAATCAGATTTTTTTATGACAGAGGCACGCCATAGGGGAGCGATGAGAATGTGCCCGCCCAGCCAGCAGATTTTTTTTGTCAAAGAGTTGAAAAAAAATTCTTAATTTATCCTCCCTTGTTGAAAATCCATCCGTTTAGGTCAAAACTCTACCTGTTTTGTTATGAATTCTTTGATTCTGATTTAGGATTCAACTATTTTCCTAAAAGTTCTTTTATTTTTTGGTCAGAAACAATTTTTCCTCTAGAAACGTGACTTGAAAAAATTAATTTAAAAAAAAAATAAAATTAATAAATAAAAAAAAAATTAAAAAAAATAGATAAAAAATTAATTTGTTCTAGACAAGGATCGAACTATTCTGCTGAAAAATATATTTTTTTCCATCAAAGATTCATTTATATATTTAATTGATGAATCATATTCATTGGTTTTTGAAAAATGCTGTTTTTTGAAAAATCGGCTTTATAGTGAGATATTTATCTTCTTGTCAATATATTTTGTTGTTTTGTTTTGAGATTTTACTATCTGGTTTGAAGTAGAATATCCATCTGGAAATTTGACTATTTCATTTTCGGTCAAAAAACTGTCCTTCAATAATAATTAAAAATCCTACTATCCGTAAGACATGAATGCATTTTAACAAACTTCCGTTTTTTTAGAAAGATGTTCTTGCTTTTCAACATTTTAATGTTTTGTTGAAGATTCAACTATTTTTTTGAAGATTCGCTTCATTTTATTGAATTTATCCAGTTGGGGATATATTTTTACCATCCGAAATTTATTTCTGAGAACAAAATATATACAATTTTGTGTTTGCTCAAAAATCCATCTTTTTTAGTTGCAAGTTCACCTATTCTTGAAGAAAAACTACATTTATTCTGAGAACACCGTTTTTGTAACTTGAAAACTGAACTGTTCCGTCAAAAATCGTCTTTTCAGATAGAAAACTAATCTCGATTATAAAAATTTATTTATTGGTTTTAGGACTGAAGTATTTTGCTTAGAATTCTTTTTTTTCTGTTTTTTTCCTGATAGACGATTTTTCTTCTTGGTAAAAAATTTATCTCCGAAGATATAATATCAAGGTCTTTCGCCAGAAATCCAACTATTTGTTTAGGTTTCCCGTGAAAGTCGTTTTTACTTGGCTTTAGTCATTAATTATGTTAAGGTTTGAAAAGTAAGAATATCTTTGTTCCAACTAGTTGGCCTTACCGACAGTTATGATCAACAAGATATTCTATAGATTGGATGTGTGATTGTAAGTTGTGAGGGCAAGAAAACATTATCTTCGCATGCTAATTCTCCATAAATTTTCATTGTTTGTGCATTTTACGATTCACTGCATTTGTGGAGTTGATTGGTTAGCACTGATAAAGATTCTGAAATAAATTAAAGCGAGAAACGAGGATAATATCTGGCCTCTACTTGACGCCTTATTCTCTCGCTTTTTAAACAATATTTTTACTGTTTTCTATGCGAAGAGGTAAATCTATTGTTCTGGTTAAAAAAACTTACAGATTATTTATGTTGAAGCTGTATTCAAGTATACGAATGAACATAAAAAGGGATATCAGTATAAAATAAACGCCTCGATAACAACAAATTATTATTTAAAAGAAGAAAAACCCTTTGTTTGAAAAATCAAGAATATCGAGATGATGTTCGAATTTTCAAACGCAAGAATATGAATTTTCAAACAAACACTAGAATTTTTAAGAGCATGGAATAAATATCAATAATACAGTTTTATTCACAACCAACTACCGAAAATTATGAATATCCTAAGAAATTATTGAATATTTTTAAGAATGGTTGAATTTCGGACGGAATCATCGAATTTACAACAAAATAAATCAACTCAAAAAAAAGTAATAAATCTCCAAGAATGAAATAATTGTTACCGAAAAAAGTTATTTTTCAATCAGAAAAACCAATCTTCATCAAAATATTATGGGATTTTTGCAGAAAGAAATAAAATTATCCACAAAATAATTGGATTTGCGACAAAAACCTTAAAAAATTAGCCCAAGACAAATTTCCAACGAAGCAGTTCAAAGTTTCAGCTGCAAAGATGTATTATTCTAAAAACAGTAGAATTTTTATTTCATGAATACAAATTTTCAGGAAAAAGTAAACTTTCAGCCAAATGGTTAAACTTTCCATGAAAACAATAGAATTTTTAACCCAAAAAGACGAATTCTAAAAAGATCAGTTGAATTATTAACCCAAACAGGGGAGTTCGATCCAAATATGAGTAAAACATATGAGAGTGATAGAATTTCCGAACCAAAAAGACAAATTTCTGGAAAAATTATACGCAGATGATTTTTCAACAAAAAAAAGGTATTTCCTACCCATAAAAACAAACTCAAATCAAAATGAAATGAAATTTTGAGCCAATTAAAAACAAATTTTTCTCAAAATCATTGCACTCTTGCCAAAAACCTTAATTTCCAACCCAAGACAATTTTTCAAGAAAACAGTTCAAAGTTTACGCTAAAAAGATGAGTATTCTTAAAAACAGTAGAAAATACTTCTAATACCTTTGCGTTTTTAAGAAAAAGGACATGATTTAGCCAAAAAGTTGAACTTTCTACACAAATAAAAGAATTCGTGATCCAAAAAGCCGAATCAAAGGACAGCAATTGGATTTTCAGCCATGAAGTTTAACGGTCTTTGAAAAAAAAAGAATTTCCAACTCAAAAACATGAATTTACAAAAATTCCAAAGCTGAATTCACTGACTTTCTGTATTTTTTGCTCTAAATACACAGCTGGGCTAAACATACAGACAGAATGTACGATTAGCTCTAACTGCACGAACAGACTAAACCTACGGACTTTCCGTACATTTAGCGCCAATTGCGCGGCTGCGCCAGAAGTACGGATAGTTGCACATGCGCAAACCATTTTTGCGCATGCGCAGTTTTTAGATAACCTACTCATGCATTGGTGAAAAAGCTGCGCATGCGCACTTTCGATCAAGGTACTTCAGACACTGGCATTCGTAACTTCATTCACTAGTGTTAGTATCTTCACGCTTTGGCAAGTTTGCATATTTAATATTGTGAATTAGACTTTATGCTGTATACCGGCGGAATCTGAAGGGCAGTGCATGTACCAGTTTGTTGAGTGGGAGCAGTTTAGTGCATCAGCTGTGACAGTGACGTGGTGGGTAACTGGAGACAGTCTGGCAGCTAGCGTACTTCGAAATCTGTTTTGCGGCTTATATGGAGTTGATCATTTCAAAGAAAACCAAATTGCTCTCGGGTGGTCAATTGGTCGTGGGGACTAAGCTCAGGCATTAACTTTGTACACACTCTGTCTGATTGAGGATTCAATTCTCACCTCGATTTTTGAAGAGTTTAGGTATAGGAGAGGTTGGTAATAAGAAATATTTCAATCAAAATCACTTTCAGAAAATATGTTATTGGTTTATTTCAATTAACTCAATAAACTTCTTTACAAATTCTTTTGATGTGTGTAGGACTATTGTTACATCATCTTAAGGCTGCTCCGATTATTGGAACATCTAGAGCGAGCAGGTGAGAAGAGTTAAATAATATGCGTATTGAGGACGTCAAAATTGTGTTTCTGGAAACAAAAAATTATGTTCTTCCAATCATTTTTTCTTAAATTTTCAGAAGGAAGAGTTTACTAAGCACGGAATGATGGCTTTTATAATTCGAAACTTGGAGTTTCTCTATAAAAAAATCACAATGCTTTCCTCGTTCCCTGGTGCAAATTTCTGATGGAAATGAATTCCTAATCAGACTAAAAGAATCTTTTGATGATTGGACTTTCGTTTTTAGGTTTTGAGGCAGCAAACGATGAAGGGTGGGGAGTCTAAAATTGACCTGTATACAATATAAAATCAGTATTTTGCGTTAACTCCTCCCAATACAATTTTTTCGGACGGGCCTTGCAAAAAAACGTGGGATACACGTAAGTGTAGGTGAAAGCTAACTTGTGTGATTGCTTCGAACATCCGGCTTATAATGGACAATTCACACTCGCACACAATCACCTATTTTGCGCACTTGTATCACAAATAGATATTGTACGATCGAATGAGAATAATAATGGCAGGCTTGCAAGAAATGGCATAATGATCTAAGAGATTGGGGTTATATTTACTCTCGCATTGTTGGATTAAATATATGAGAAAGATGTTCGTTACTCCCTTCTTACAAGATAAGAAAAACCTTTAACATCATCAGAGTATTACATTTTATGAAACCGAAATTTCGGTGCAAATGTTTCTAAATACAACTTTCGCCATTTCTACCGAAATTGTGTAAAGAAATATCTTTCATCTAGCACTTCAGCTACATGTCCCGTGGTTTCGTGACGCATAGCTTCCTCTTATTATTCTGGCTACATGTTGCTGCGCAAATTCATAGATTTACAATTTTATACCATCTGTGTTAAAACGTGCTTTCTTCTAGTCCTTCAGTATTACTTTTACAGCTCTCCAACTCTGTAAACAATGACGGGTATGCGCGATCTTACTCAAAGCCCTCCAGGTGCGCCTCATTTGCACCTTTACCATGATTGCTAATTTTACGATATTCTGTAAACATCCTCGACAATTTTCGCCTCTTTTCAAACTGTGAAATTTGAACACGCCTTCAAACTCTGGGTTTTCACCCCCACCATTAAATTGTAAATCGTCCTCTTACCCTCGACTTTGTCTGTAACTGACCAACGAAACATTACAAATTTATCCTTCGTTCTGAAAACACCTTACTTGCTTCTCTCAGATTAAATTAATACTCTTCAAACTACAATTCAAGAGTAATTTTTACCTATACCTTGATCAGCATTCCAACAAAACTGCTTTCGTCTGAAAGCTCAAACTAAGTGCTCAACACTATATGTACCAAAATGTTGATGCATAGAGTCAAACTAGTAGTTCAGAGCTATAAGTACAAAAATTTTCATTTAATGGGATGGATCTTTCCATTTCATGAGTTGGGAAGAGTAAAATATAGGTATTTTATCCTTCATACAACTTTGGCTATTTGTACTGGAATGTTAATATGAATGGCTTTAAATTATAAAGTTGATACAAATAGAGACGACAAGCAATAGGCTGCTCTGTGAGTGGAACCGTCTGCTCAACTTCGCTGAGAGAGAAGAGACAGAGTGCTTTGAGTTCTCGTTACCATCTGATTCCCTTTCTCTGTCTCTGCGCAGACGCATCCCAAGCTGACATGTCTCATCTAACTGTATTATTTCTATGCTTCAAATACAACGGCAATTATTTATACCGAAATCCCGTGACAAAAAGATACCATCCACGACTTTGCCTATATGTACTGAAATTCCGGTACACAAATAGTCGAAGTAGCAGTTCGGAGCTATGAGTATACACATTTTGAATCTAATTGGCTTAAAGTTTCTCATGAATTTTTGAGTTCAAAAGAGAGAATAATAATCATAATGAATTCTGGTGAACTGAAATCATTTATTTTATTTTCGGTTTTTTTCTCCGGGATAACAATCAACAAATGTTCGTGCCCTTCATGACAGATGGAGGATATGCTTTATCCCTAGTCTCTGCACATATATCTGAACCATCTAAACCCTTTCCCTACCCCTAGTTCGCACTCAGCGGAAAATTGAAAAGGACGACGAGCGAGGTCAAATACTCGCTCTTCGATTCTAGGGAATTCTGAATTTCAGAATACATTTTGAAGGATTCACCTTACATTCAACAGAACCGAAGGATAATTTCAGAGAGCTTGAAGCATCTCCGACAAATAAAGAAGGAGAAATAGAAAGGAGGAAAGGGAGTTCAAGTTCGGACCAAACACTCTCTGGTGACTAATTTCTTTCCTATGATTAATCACTGTACTGTGTCCCGCCGCCCATGTCATTCAGGAGGGGAGAGAGGTTCGAGTTGTTGCTTATCACTCTTTTGTGATCCATGGCTCTTTCATAACTGATAACTTAACTGTGACTTTTCCTCCCATCACTTTGAACCGGGGAAAGGGGTTCAATTTGTGAACTATTACTTTTCTTTAATTGGTCACCATTACACCCCCTTTCTCCTTTTTGGGAAGGAGTCACAAGGTAAATCTGATCCAAGGTCGTATATGCAGGTCCCAAAACTTCCAGCAGTGGATGTACTACCATTACTGAAGCCCTTTTGTTTATCCTGATTTCCGCTGAACCAGGGCACAGTGGTCTGAAACGGCAGAAAAGCTGGCCAAAATTAGAATTGCTGATAGAATGACTCCAAAATGTACCCCTTATAGTTTTCGAGCTCGAAGAATCCAAATCTGCAGTAGAATTTCCAAAAAACAAGATGGCGGATTCAAAATGACGGATTGGTTTTCGAAAAATCACACGACATTCAAGAAAATTTGCACTCAGGGTTTTTTGACGTCAAGAAATTTAAAGCTGCATTCAAAATTTCAAAAACAAGATGGCGGAGTCAAAATGGCGGACCAGTTCTCGAAAAAGTCACACGAAACTCGCGAAAATTTTTACTCAGGGTTTTTTGACGCCGAGGAATTTGAATCTGCATTCAAAATTTCAAGAATAAAATGACCTTTGAATCAAATTTGGAAGTTATATGCAAGATTCGACACATACGACACTCTACGACAGCTACCAACAATGAAGAAAGTATGCAAACCCCCCGAATACAAACTTTCGCAAGTGCCGTTTGACTTTTTTGAAAACCAGTCCGCTATTTTGACTCCGCCATTTTGTTTTTTGAAATTTCGACTGCGGATTCAAATTCCTTGACCTCGAAAACCCCCGAATACAAACTTTCGCGAGTGTTGTGTGACTTTTTATAAAACCGGTCCGCCGTTTTGATTCTGCCATCTTGTTTTTTGAAATTTTGACCGCAGATTCGAATTTCTTGACCTCGAAAACCCCTATACGTTTATAGTTGTGCAAGAACTAATTCGATGTTTGGCCTGCTTTGGTGCCGGCAACACGCAAAACAGCTGGCTTGCATGCTACGTTATGAATTTTTCAAGGTCACCCTTGATATATGACGCAGAATGAAGGGAAAATCCAATTCGAACACCCAGTATATCATTTCGCGTTGATACATGCCGCTCTAGCCACTCGACCGTGTTTGATTGGTGAATGTATGTGTAATGCGGGGGCACGTTCCTACGTGGACCATAGACGTGCACGCAAACACGCTCAAGAAAAAATTTCATTGTTCTGCGGGGGGTTCGTAGGGGTACACAATTGCAGTGTTCAGGAAACTGTAACAGCGTTTGGAATGTGGTGTTTATTCTGACGTTTCGGAGGACACTTTTCACGACCACTCGAGCAGCTGACTTTGGAGCGTTCCCTACATCCATGTAGGTAAAGAAGTGCTCTATCTTTTTTACGTTGGGGTGCATACACAAAATCTAAATGAATCAGTATCATCAGATTGGCTTAAAAAAAAATCTTCGATTTTCGAATTTTGGCCAGCTTTTTTGCCATTTCAGACCACTGTGCGGGGGGCGGTGCTATGAGTAGTTCGTAGGTAGTATAGTTTGTGAATCATCCGCGCATTCCACTACTCATCTACGGTGCCATCCGTGACATTTTGTGGTATTCATTTCACTTTTATTATTTCCCTTAGAAACGGGCAGGTGATTTTGAAGAGCAATGAATTTATATGTTCAAAGCAAAGTGAATAATACAGCGCACTTTTTCGCAATGTCAGGTTATATTCTGTGATATTATATGACAAGACACTTCGAAAATATGATGTTAGATGAAATGAGCTAATCGAATTCTAGATTTCGACGCTTTAGACAAGCCCCCTCTCAAAATACAATACATATTTCAATAACTTGAACCATTCTTTTGGTTGTTTTCGAAATTTATTAGGGAGAATTTCAAAAATTCCGCGTTTGATAATAATAATAGCTGGCAGAAAACAAATTATACAGGTCAACTTGTCAGGACTCATATAGCTGTATGAAAAATCGGAAAAGAAATGGTAAATTCCTCCTCCAAAAAGTGTTCGAAGTTTTATTTTGCGAGTTATAAATGAATGAAGCTGGAAAAATCAGCAGCGCGCTATGAGCAGCCTGCTGTCCAAAAAAAACCTAGTAAGTGACTTCAGCCATAGAGGTTATTTTCTCACGCAGATATGCCTGAAAATAGCCACTATGGAAAAAGTCATTCACTAGTTCTTCTTTGGGACAGCAGTGCTGTACGTGCGTGAGGAGAGGTCCAACTTCTTGTGAGTGACCACCGTTCTCTCCTGTGATATCCCCTCCACGGCGACGGTCACTCACACGAAGTTGGACCTCTGCTCACGCCCGTACAGCTGCTCATAGCGCGTTGCTGATTGGTCCAGCTTCATTTATTTATAACTCGCAAAATGAAACTTCAAACACTTTTTAGAATAGGAATTTTCCATTTCTTTTTCGATTTTTTATACAGCTATATAAGTCCTGACAAGTTGACCCGCGACACCCTGTATTGACAGGATTTCGGGGTAAAGTTTTGGATTTTTTTCATAATTGGTACATCGATAGTGTATATAAAGAAAAATTCTTCCACAGGGTTCAACGCCAAAATAATAACTAGATCAAGAGTTTTGAACCATTAAAAAAGAAGGCGAATTCTTTTCATAAGCGCTGTCACTCGAGAACTATTGATCATACCGAGACGTATTTTTTTTATAAATACGCATAAAAACTTGTACTTTGATAACATGCAAACGGTAAACCAAGTTATCGATTTTTTTAAAAAGTTATGAACGTTTAAAATAAACGATTGCGATTTTCACCAAGAGGGGCACGCTTTATTTGAAAAATTCAAATTGCAACCGATTCCTTGGACAATTTTTCATAATAATCCGGCTCAAAAGATTTTTAATTTTGATTGGGGAATGTGCAGTGAGCGTGCAAACAAAGCGCGCTTGAGGGTAGCACGTTACGACAAGCCGTTATCATGGGAATAACAAGTCGCAAGCACAGCATGTCTACATATACTCCGCGCTTTGTTTGTATGCTAACTGCACATTCCCTTATCAAATTAAAATTTTTTTAAGGCGGATTCTTACGCGAAATTGTTCAAGGAATCGATTGCAATTAGAATTTTTCAAATAAAACTTGCCCCTTCTGGCAAAAATCACAATTGTTCATTTCAAACGTTAATAACTTTTCAAAAAATAAATAACTTCGTTCATCGTTTGCATGCAATTCAAGAACAAGTTTTCCCGCGTAATTCTGAAGAAAATACGTCTCGATCCGATCAATAATCCTCGAGTTACAGCGCTTATAAAAAAAATGTGTTTTTTTTTTATTGGATCAAAACTTTTGATATAATCATCATTTCGACGTTTAACCTCGTAGAAGACTTTTTCTCTGCATACACTATCGATGTACCAATTATTAGAAAAATCTAAAACTTTACACAAAATCCTGTGAATACAATTTGTTTTCTACCAGCTGGGAATTCAAATTACGATTTCTGCTTCATCAGTTATCTTTCAAATTTACTCGAATACCTATTTAGAAAATACGAGTTAGTTGGTTGTGTTGATTGAAAAACTTATTGCTCAGTGTGTGATACAATCATTTGTGTTCGATATTCCTCATATTACCACAAAAATTGTGGATCTTATTTCTACTCCTCGTGAAATTAGACCATTTTCTTTCAATGATATTTTTATTTCATTTCGGAATTTGTGTCTGAGTAATTTTCTCGGAATAGAGGGTAGACGGTGCTGTAACCAGAACGCGAGCCAGAACTTCCGAGAAATTCTATGCATCCGACAATATTGCCAAGATACCCAGACTGGATCCAGACATTCATATGGAGTACGGATATTTCGTGACAATTAGGAAGAATCGTATTCTCGAGAAAGCTGGAACATAAGGTAAAAATTCACAGTCGGAAAATGATTTCTTGTACTAAAGCAAAATTTTTCCGTAAGTTTAGCCAGGCCTGTCTAGCTAGGGATGAAGGTACAGACTGTCCGAAAATAAAGACACTACCTAGAAAAAATAAGTGAGTTTTTAATTCAAACAACGAATTCACCACAAAACAGTTGATTTTTGAAATTTTGGAAATTTCGAGCCACGAAGACGAATTTAGAACCATGAAAAAGTATATTATGCACCTAGGGATAGGACACAAAAGAGCGTCTATCCCTAGGTGCATACGATATTTTCTTCAACAAATGCATGAAAACACGGGGTTTCGAGTTTTTTTCCTAGTCTTTTTCCCTGCTCTAAAAGCAGCAACTTCTGGCTCGCTTCACACGCTTGAAAACCCGTGGTTTTCATGCACGTGTTGAAGAAATAATATTTATAACCAGGAATTAATCATGCAGTTGAACTTTCCATAAAAGATTAGAATTTCCAACCCATGCAGACGAATTGAAAAAAAAAACACTTGGATTTTTAGGCAACAGAGACGAAATTTCAATCATGTTATGTTAATTCCATCCGAAAAGTTGAATTTCCAATGATTTATTGGCAATTTCAACACCAAAAGGCATGCTCTCTATAAAGTGTTAATTTTTGGCAGAAATCTGAACTTTTTACGAAAGAAAAGAAAATTATCAACACGGAAAGACGAACTTGAGGAAAACAGTTCAATTTTCAAGCCAAACAAGAAATCGCCTACAGAACAATTGGATTTTTTAGATGACTAGATGAATCTTCTACCCGAAAATGAAAATTTCCAACAATACACTCAGTTGTCAATCAAATACTTCATTTTACAGTCAAATTTCCAACCGAACAGTTTAATTACAAAACGAAAGAGAGACACCTATTCAACAATACAGTTAAATCTAGAAGCTAAGAAGAGATTTTATGGTGAAAAAGCGGATTCCCATCAAAATAGTTGAACTCTTAAGATCAAATGTCAAATATCCTACAAAACAGTCAAACTTCTGACCTAAAAATATGAAATTTCAAGCAATAAAGTAGTTTTCGACCGAAGAAATCTTATGTCCAGGGAACCGGTTGGATTTTGGAGCCAAAGAGACGAGCCTCCAACCAATAATATGAATCATTAACAAAAAAGTTCATGTCAAGGAAGAAGTTTATTTCCAACCAAAAAAACGTAATTGAACTCTCAATGAGTTCTGAATATAATTTTTTCACGGAGAAGATATTTTGACTCCAGAAAGTAGGTTTCAAACTGATAACGATCAATTTTTAATGAAAAATGGAGCAGTTGGATATACAGTTAAAAAAATTTATTCTCTACACAAAAGTTCAGTTTTAACAAAACCTCTAGATTCACAAGCAAAACAAGAAAATATGTATCAACCCTGAAATATGAGTTGAAAACAAGCAAAATGAGTTGAGTTGAAAACATTCATATGCAACTTGAGTTCATTTCCAACAAATAAGTTGAATCTTTGAGCAGAAGGAAAGATGATACATTGAGCTTCAACTATAAAGTTTGGGCAATAAAGTTATTTTCAATATTCAACTTTATTATTAATTTCGAAGATATTTCTATCATGATAGTTATTTTCTATATTGAAAATTTTCACATTTTTTGAATGAACATTGATTAGAGTTCTGTCACTTTATACTATCAATAACATTATTTATTTTCTATATTTAGAAACTCCAAAACTTTGGAATCGAACTAAAAATAACCTCAAAAAAATCTATGAAACTTTGAAATGTAACTGCTAATAATTTTGGAGTAAATACCGCTATTTACAGTTTTTTGGATCATGGAAAAATTCTCCACGAAAATGTCTTTTATAAAGACTGTTTATGTGGTAAGTGTAAACTGCG
>WSXT02169728.1:6562-23134 GCA_011762715.2 Neuroterus valhalla | reverse complement strand
AGATTACCATCGAGCGCGAAGCGCGAGATCCGAAAGACGCGCACCGTAGGCGCGCTCAAACTTGCGAGCGAAGCGAGCCGCGCTATGAGAATGTGCCCGCGCAGCGGGCAGATTTTTTTAATTAGCAGGAATGACATTTCTTAAGATTGAGTTCATTTTTATTAGAAAAATTTCTCTTATTACTTTTATGTATAAAGTTTTTTAGTAGCACTAGACTAATGAGGTGAAATTCTCTTCGATCTCGAACACAAAAATTTTAGACATTACATTTGTTGAAAATTGATGATTAATAACAAATAGAGCTAAAATTGCGATATATAATTCTGTGCTTGCACCAACTGTGCTGTACGGTAGAGATTTAGACATATTAAGTAAGGAGAGCAGAAATGTATCTGGGATAAGGTAGAGAACATGGTTGAAGAGAAAATGGGAGGGCGTGGTAATGTGAAGGAGAAGGTGTTGACGAGAGTATTAATAAGGGCAATAGAGTTGATAATGGAGAGAAGAGAGAAGGAGGGTAGGAGAAATAATATGGTGATAAGAGGGCTAAAGTTAAGAAGCGGGGAAGAACGGAAGAGAGTCGTGGAAGCGCTGCTACAAAGAATAGGGGAGTTTCAGGGCAAGGTGGCTAAAGTGAGGCTAGAGGGGGAAAAAGGGAATGAAGTAGTGGTGGTGGAGTTGGAGAACTGGCAAGATAAGATGGCGATGATGCGAACTAGAAGCAGGATTAAGGATAAGAAGGTCTACATCTTTCGCAATCTGACATGGTAAGAGAGAGAAATTAAAAAAATGATGAGTAACAGAGCTAGAAGGGAAAGGAGTAAAGGGAGAGCAGCGAAGGAAGGATATAAGAAAATAAAAGTAGAGTGGACAATGTTGGTTTAGGGTAAGGGGAAAGAGGAGTTGAGAGAAGTGAAGAGGGACGAAATTCGTAGGAAATAGGGGGGTATGCGAACAGCAGGGCGATGGAGTGATAAAGGTGCTCTTTTGGAATGTAGCAAGGATAAAAAAGAAAGATGAGGACTTTTGGAGGTTTATGCAGGGATTTGATGTTTTTGGACTGGTAGAAACGTGGATAGAGGACAAGGAGTGGGGCAGGATAGAACCAAGGATACGAAGGGGATTAAGATGAAGGCCACAAAGGGCAGTCAGATTAAAGATGAAAGGTCGGGCTCGAAAGGGAATCATAACGGGGATCAGGGAGGGTTTTGATGAGGAAATTTATGGTGGTGGAGAGGGAAAGGGGGTGAAAATGAGGGTTATAAAGATAGGAGGGGTGACGTGCAAGTTTGTGTGATAGGAAAGTTTTGAAAGGTGATCAAAGGGCGCGATTATGAATTAGGAGGAGATTTTGAGAGACTAGATGGTGGATAGTGGGTGGGCGGTTACAAGTGGCACAACGGGAGACGAACACGGAGAGTACACGTATGTGAGTAAGGTGGGGGCATCCGTCATAGGCTATGTGGTCATGAATATGCAAGGGTGGGAGGAGATGGAGAGATTCGCAGTAGCAGGAAGGATAGAATCGGACCATCAGTCATTAATCTTGTGGATAAGAGGGAAAGACGGCGAGAGGCAACGAGAAAAAGAAGTTCCGATGAGGGAGAGAGGGATATGGACGGGGGAGCCTATGGAGAAATACCAGGAGCAGTTAGGAAAAGTAAGTTTCGAACGGGAAATGTTAGAAGAGATATGTGGAGATCTTAAAGTGAAGGTGAAAGGGTGTGCGCAGAAGAAAAGATTTTGAAAGGAGAAAAAAGGAATGATGAAACCGTGGTGGGATAAGGAATGTAATAAGATGAAGAGAAAAGATGAAAAGAAGTACAAAAGATGTAATGATGGAACCGCGAAGAAAGAGGAGTGCGTAGAGATAAGGAAGGAGTTTAGGTTGATTTGTAAAAGGAAAGAGCAAAGGAGAGAGAGACAGATCTGGAAGAGGTGTGGAGGGTGTTTTTTGAAGAGTTATTTCAGGGCTCAGATCAACGGATGGGAGATGAAGGAAGTAGAAGAACTAGGGACAAAGGGGGGATGGACTTGAATGATGAGGAGGTAAAGATTCAAATGAGAAAGTTAAGAAGGTCGAAGGCGGCAGGCTTGGACGGGGTGCAGAACAAAGCATGGATATTTGGTACATCAGCGGTTAGAGACATACTGAAAGAGGTAGTGGAGGTTTGGAGATGTGAGGGATTTCCAGAGAAATCTACTGGACCAACCGAGTTTAACTAATCAAATCCCGGAACATATTTTTACATCACTAGGATAAGATGGAAATTTATTTAATCTAGCAAATAAATACAACTTTCTGTGAAAAAAGGACTGCCTCCTCCGCTCCGCTGGGATCTGAACCCAAGACCCCTTGTTATCCAGACAAGTGCTCTCCCAACTGAGCTACGGTAGGCGTGTGCACTTTGCCGCACATAATTCTTCCTTTTTTTTTACCCACATGTCCGAACTTTCGTCAAGGTGGCGAAATTGAAGTCGCAAAAATTGTATAAATACGAAGATTTATTGGAGTTCGCATAAGATGCAAATATACACACGTAGAAGATTTTGGTCAAATATTAATAATCCCTATAATTTTATAACTATAATGCACCTAAAAATTGGTAATTATATCAATATGTATTATATAATCACATGACTTACTATACATATTTAATCGTTTGCGGTAATAAATTTGCAGAATAAAATTAGGTTCTAAACATTTTTTAAACCTAAATTCAGAAATTCCTAACGTATGAAAGATATTTATAAACGATATCTTTCCTATATATTATTTATTGATAGAGCTACAATATTTTCGTAGTAATTTTGTGAAAGTTGTATAACAAAATATTTATTTCCTTTTGTATAGATACATAAAATAGTGAGCATTCTTTATTCTCCAGATACCGCAGACCTAATCATAATTAAAGGTACATTCGTATTATTCTCTCAAAACTATCAACCTTTCAAAGCCTTATCTCAAAAATGTACCATAATCGTAACTCTGAAGGGATTTTTCAGAAACTGATCAAGTTCAAGCAGTAACAGAATCTTTCATGACTATCTCTTAAATTAATTTTTTCAATAAAAAATACCTCTAGTTTTGATTAAGATATTTTGTACATGTTTTTGTGCCTTTCTAAAAGTTTATAAATCTTAAATATCAAAATTTGAAGTATTATACACTGAAGAAAATTCACTCTTATCAGTCACACATATTTAATCTAGGAATACTGAAGTTCTTGCTAAGTTGTAATAATGTATTCGGATGTTCGAACAATGATTTAATTGTAATTTCATATAAGTTAGAATTTTCAGATGAAATTCTAAATACAAAGCAAGTTTAAATAATAACTTTTCAACTAGAGACGACATATAATATGACCATTGTGAGATTAACGAGTGCAACTTTGGAGTTCTATAAAGTTTCGATTGAGTTTAATTAAACAAATTCGAACATCCGGAACAAACTACTTTGATTCGCAATTGAGACCCGTTTTATTGAACCAGTGACAGCAATCTGACTATTCAAATATAAAAACACGGGCAAATTATTCTAAGTTGATACAATAGTAATTTGCCACATCCAAAGTTAAAATGAGACGGAACTTGAAATTATTGTGGACAAACAAGTAAGCTTTATATTCTCCCTCCTTTTCGAGAAAGGTGTGTCAAAGTGTAAAAAAAAATCTTTAGACAAAACTATTGAGAAACTCCTATGACGATATAAACTTTATCAATAATTTTTCCAGAGATTACTTTCAAAAATCTAGGTTTTGACGAAAGGAAAAATACATTTTATTTATTAAACGTAGACTTCGAAGAGGGCAAACTTCCGTCGAAATATCGACGGAAACCCCGAAGGTCATCGCCCACTGAGATTCGGATTGTAAATAGGCCTAGATTTATTGGTTCTTACTTGAACATATTGTGGTCGTTTTTCTCGAGTGCTCCAATGGAGGTAACAATACAATCCAGTTACTATGATACCGAAGCCGTTTAAGGAAGCGGAGAAAATTAAAATAATTGGGAGAATATTTTGAGCTGCTGAGCAATCAAGGTCTGAATATCGAAGAGTTGGATCCATATACAGAGTGGAGTTTCCGCGAGGTCTGCAGACACAAGTTCCTGGCCTTGCAAAACTGTAGGAAGTACAATCCGATCCTGTGAGCCGCACTAAGTGCATTGTTGAGGCGATGCAGGCAATGATACAAGATCCGCACGCCACAGCAGCGAAAAAAGCGCTTATTACCTATTGCCAAAGAAAATAGGAAGTTGATGAATAAAATGATCATGAGGAGTTGAAATCATCATTTCTTGAGCTCTTGTCTTTGTTTTTGTCAGATATTGTTCAACGTTACGGTCATACTTGGGTGTTTGAACAAATTCACAATTTCTAATTATAACAACAATATTATCTGCAAAGAATGTTATTAGTAACATTTTGTACTGACCTTCGTTGCAGAAAGGCAGATGCCAGGTTCTATTCTTGGGTATTCTTTCTTGAAGCAACACAAGAGACATATTCCAAAACTTCCAGAAATCAAGAGCTGGAATGAAGAAATTTAATTACCTGCCGATTCTATGATTCTTCTTAAAATCCTTGAAATTATCAATGCACGATTTGCTCAATTTTTGCACAAAAATTAGTATTGAAGAATTCTTATATAAAGTGTCTACCTGACAGCTGATTTTCAATTCTTGGTCATTTTACAGTTTTCCCGATCGATTCGTCTGCTGTTAATTTTCCTCGACCAAAATGAAAAAATAAAAAATAAAATAAATGCAGAAGATTTTAATGATTCCAAACGATTTTCTAAGATTTCAAGAGAATTTTAAAATATTTTACTGATTCCTCATTTAAAAAAGGGAATTTCGGAAAAGAATTATAATTCTGAGTTGTAACGTCAGATTATTTTTGGTCATAAGAATTAGGTACTATACTGACTTGGAACTTCCAAATTACAATTTAAATTATTCTCGAAAATTTCTATTCCATGACAAAAATATCAAACGTGCACAGGAGTTAAAGAGTTTTCTCAATTACTTTAAATCCGACGAAATTTGAAGAAAGATCAAAATGAACAAAGTGGCGACGATTTGATTGAAAAAGATAAATAAGGGGATTTTCACGATAAAACCGACACTTATATTTTATGCCAATTTTCTATTTTTATGTGGCCTTCTATATGGAATTGTCATCCTTTGCGTTTTTGAGCGGGTGGAACTATTTTGGTGTAAAGGAGCATTTTTTTCCTAAAAATATAATTTTCAAACTTTTTCTCTTAAATGAAGCAAGATATCACAATAAAGCGAGAAGCATTTTTTGAAGAATTAAAAAAATGTGCTGATTAGTCGCCACGAAAATGATGATTCAGCCCACATAAAATTAACGGGATTTATTTTTTCCTACGGAGTTTTGAGCATTTGAATTTCGACGTCTATTTGAAAAAACCCGAATTTTTTCTCAAATTTTCCACTGTTTCCGAAATGATTCAGACATTGCAATTTTTTTTAATCCTAGTGACTTTTACCGTCCTCTCTCGAAATCTGTTAGAAAAATAATCAAAATTAACAAACACTTATTATATTCCGGAACGAATAGTCGCTACTTTTTCAATTTACTTTTCAAAAATCATAACAAAAATTCTTTTCCTAAATTCCCGATCTATGTCAAAAATTTCCTGTTTCTAGTCAAAATATAAGAATTAACAAAATCTTCTTTTATGAATTGAATCTATAATGAAAATTATAGTTCTATATGGAAATTTACCATTCTATCTTAGAATTATAATTCTTTCAGGAAATCCACGCTGGACTTGCACCTTGCTGCTGCCGAAGCCAGATTTCTTTACTGAAATTTCGCCTTCCAACTAGGAAATCCTTCTTTTCGGAAATTCTTTACTGAAATTTTCTGTTCCAAAGTAAAAATTATACTTCTTCACGAAAATTCCCTGCCTTAAACTCATAATATTTTATTTCTTTACTGAAATTATATGACCCGATTCAAAATTATAATTCTTTTAGAAAATTCACTGTTTAAATTATAATTAGAGTATTAAAATACATGATCCACTTCTAATTAGTATATCAGTTCCCCGATTGAGTATAGATACCCCGATACTGATCTTTAGGAATAAAAATGTAGGGAAAAACTCCCTACAGTGGATAGCTCATAGTGGATATTTGTAAGTAAAAGCGAAATGCCATAACTAAATTTAATTGACAGATTCCGTATAGGATTACGAATGACAAGAATGCATCTCAAAACAGATTGACATGTTCTTATTAATTATAACCAAAAAAGATTTCAACAAGATGAACCAACTTAATCGTGTACGTTAGTAATTTTTTCAAAGTAAATAAAATATACTCTCAGAGGAATTTCGTCCAGCAATATGTTTTCCTTGGTCATTAAACTGTAATGCTTTTAACCATAAAATCATACATTCTATCTCAGATAATTGTTAAAAGCATATTTCTTGGGACTCTTATTTTCCTACAGTGGGTTTTAGTGCCATTCCTACACTGGATTTTTAGTGAAAAATTATTTAAGATCTTTCAAACTCAGAGTTCGTAAATGACTGAATGCTCGATGGCAGAATCAGCTCATCAGCTGATGACCACGCTAATTTCAATAGGAATTTTCTAGTTACTTTTGACGCGGAAGCGTTGATGTGACTGATGACAATTCTAACCTCAAATATATAACCTGTCCACTGTAAGATGTATCGTGGAATATAAGCAAAATAGCTGATCTTATATTTTTGCTAATTTTATTCCAAATAGTAATCATAACACTTTTCTGTTTTCTTTTTTAAGTAGAGTAGATATAAAATATATTCTATCGATACGTAAAAGTACATCTTTCTCTACCACTTTCAAGTGTAGAATTGATATTCCCCACTGTAGGGCAAACTGAACAACAGTGGACAAAACTCAAAATAATAACAAAAACTTTTCACTGGCTCAAAAAGACACTTCTACTGGATTCTTGTCGCATAGTTGAATATACCAACTTCATTTATGCCATATAAGAAATCCTTCATTCATATTGTATTTTATATTTACTGCAATTTACAAATTTTCTGCTATCCACTGTAGGGAGTTTTCCCCAACAATTTTCACCCAAGTGATTTCTCAGATGATTCCTATTAGAATAAACTAAAATGAAGAAATTGGAAATAAACAAGGAACTGATAGTAAAATAAAAATTCTTACAGGTATGCCGCTCCAATAAGGATTGTCGAAAATTGGTAAGCTGGGTGCCCAGAGCAGGAGGAATAATGAGAAGGAAGTTACTGCAATCCCGCAGGTCATTTGCAAAGCTGCCAGTGACCTTGCTAAACGTCGATGTCGAAGAAGAGGAGGCTGCGACTTTCTTGGTACTAAAAAAATAAGAAATGGACGTTATATTGTATAACATATTTTTTAATCTTATATATACAATATCTCGTCAAAATGGCTTGACGTAGAAAATAATTAGAAGAGTTACCGAAATTTATCTTCAAAGTTCTCTTTGTCAGTCAAAGTATGAAAAATAGGAATCAAAAATAAAAATTCCAAGTCCAGGAGAATCAAGAAACTCTAAGTCTCTGAAGAAAAAACCCCTTCCAAATACAGAAATTAGAATACAAAATTGAAGAGGTATGAAATTCATGAGTCTTTGGCCTCCGAGACTTGCGAACTAAACAATTTTCAAGTGGAGAATGTTGAATATTTTGACTGTTCCGAAAGAAAAGGTTCCTTTGGGACAGCCGATTTATTATTTCTAAATTGGAATCAAAAATTTTCAAGATGAAATATTTAATATCAAGCTACTTAAATAAAACAATTTTTCCTATATCTGCTTGTATTATTATTTAGTGTTTTCTGTGCAGGAAAAAATAGGGTTGGAATTTATTTTCGAATCATTTTCTCAGGAACTCATTTCAGAGTGCATAGCGTAAAATGAAAGGGGAAAGATTAAACAATTATTTTTATAAGTATAAATGAAGAAAACAATTTTTCTTAAGGGTTTCGTTTAAATTCTGTTTATTTCATTTGCCCTGAGGGTGCATTACTCAACTTTTCCACTTTCATTTTTCTTTTTCGGATGTTTACGTCGATTGTCTTTACCGTTTTGATATTTTAAACAATGGCAACAGGAAACACCCAAAGTCAATATCAAAAGAAGTTGCATAGTCGACCACTTAAATTCAGTTTTTGTACATTTTGCTCAAATTTATGGAAATTTGGAGAAAATTTTAAATTTTAATATTCGAAATCCCTGGACATAGAAAATGAATCCTAAGAATACAACTCGAATGTTTGGCATTACATAGGAATTCGAATTCGGTTTCAATCTAATTTGAATTTTTCAATTATAAAACAGCTTCATCCAGATTATCTTGAATTTCCCTCAATCATTATGTGTTCTTCTCAATTCAGTCCATTTTTACCTGGAATTCTCATAAATTAAACCGAATTATTGTGAATGCATCAGTTACTTCTAGTCAATTTTAGTCACTTTTTGAGTTAGAAACTAGTTGATTTTGATCACTTCTTCGGTAAAGTTTACTCCTTTAAAGTAGAGGAAAATTCCGGGGGATTCTTTTGAATGTTTAGAAATAAGTGAAAACCCTGTGATAACCCTCGAAATCATTAAAAAAGCTTGAAAACTTGTGGGATACCTTGAAATCTTTTGAAACCTCTTTACACTTTCAGAAGTTTCATTAGGGATTCTAGATTCACAGGCCATGAAATCTGGAATAATATTGAAAATCTCTGAAATAATTCTGGAATCTTTCAAAATACTTTGCGACTCCTAACAATTTTTTTGAACCCTTTGGAAACTTTGAAATTTCCATAATAAACTCTAAAATGTTTTAAACCCCATTACAAACGCTTAGAATTTCCAATATTCCTCAAAATTTTCTTAAATTGATTATAATTCATACACATTCTGCGAAAGTCTTCAAAATCTCTCACACTTCTCCAAGATCTCTTACATTTTTTCAAGGTCTGTTGTTCTTCAGAATCTGTTGAAATCATTCAAATTTGGAAAATCCTTCAGCATATTTTGAAATAAATTAAGTTTTGTGGAATTTAAGCAATCATTGAAATCTAAGTTCAGAAATCATAGGAATCCAATTTTTAAGACAATATAAATAATGCAATAATATCAAACAATTGTGTTTTATTGTGTTTTGGACAAACTTTGATCGAGTGCGCAGCACTAGACATGCGATGAGAATGTATTCGTTAAAGCCGGAGAAGCTTCAACAAAAGAGAATTGACACTCATCAAATTAAAGAAGTCGACATTTCGCTTTTGAGTTCCAAAAGCTTTATATACAACTGTAGGGAGGTAAAAAGGCCAAGCGCGTAGCGCGAGATCCAAAAAACGCACGCTGAAACTTGCGAGCGAAACGAGCCGCGCGCGATGAGAATGTGCCCGCGCAGCGGGAAGATTTCTTCTTCTTCTATAACCCAGGAAAATTAACAATCGATCTACTTTATTCGATTTTACTTATTGCTCTATCGAATTTCAGATTATAAATATATCAATTTTAGGTTATTATATAGTGATTCGGACACATTCAATGAAAATACAAATTTAGAGGTTAGGAATTGTTTTTGTCATTTTTATCAGAACTTTTTGGCAACACTCCATATTCATCTTGTAAAGCTTACATAATATTTCATCATTTAAAGTGGTAAATGGTTTCTTCTCAGAAAAACTGTTTGAAAATAAACACTAAACTTCCTTATACTAACTAAACTTAACATAGTTTCAAAAAAAGTACTATGTCGTCTTCTCATGTCATTAAATAAATAGAGAGCAACCGTATTGAATAATATCAAGTACTATCATCTTACATAATATTAATTTGGTTAATCAAAGCTTCAATACTTAAAAATAATCCATCGAATAATTCCACTTGACATTCACGCATAGTCATATTTGAGGTTAATATACCGGTAGACTTTCTTTTGTTCTGAAAGCTTTGAAGTTGCACGTATGACTGTATCCCAGTGCGTAATGCAAATAATGTTTTCTAATGAAAAAGGGGAAAAGGGGGAAGATTTTCGAGAATAGGGGAAAAAGGGGGAATTTCTCAAAAAAGGGGAATTTCTCAAAAAAAGGGAATTCCTCTAAAAAGGGGGAAGACTGTGCACCCTGTCATTTCGAACTTCAGCTTACTCTAGCTACGTTCTTAATTCGCTGTCAAGAGCAAATCAATGACAAAACTTTGAAATGAACAATTTTTCATTCAGTTTTGCGTCAGAACATTTTAACGCTACTTACAAGTGTGAAATTAAATTTATTCCTCTCTGTGTGGCTTTCTGATTGAGGCGTTGCTAAATTATTTAGTTAATAATAGGAACTGCATTTTGTTCTTATAGAATTTGTTGCTACGGATTTTTGATGTTTGATGACTGTCCCACTTTCACTAGATCTTTCTTATTCTTCTTAGTATTTAATATCCAATGTCCCACGAGATGCTTTCCAAGTCTATCGATACTTGGTGGATATAGGTCGTCAGAGTGATTTGTTAAGAAAGTTCATGTGAATTGAAGGAAAGGTAAATTTCCAATGTAATGGAATAGCGACCTCGATGTCTCTCCGTACATGGTATCTGGTCCAACAACATGAACCGTCCATGCCGTATTGAACATTGTCTTCGCAAAAATAAAAAGTCCACTAATCCCATTTCACTAGACCTAGCGGAAGTTAAGACGATCTTTAACTATTTATTACGAAAATTGGGTGTGAAGTTTCAAAACCTCAGACAACTTCGTTTTCAAATCATGAATATAGAAGTACACTAAACGAATAATAAACTTCTAAACATTATTTCCATTTTGTAATTATTTGTTATTCACAGAAATCATTTACAATGCGTAAGATAAGATAAAAATCAAGAGCAGAATTCAATATTCCAGAATTGAGGATTTAAAACATCACTTGAAAGTCTCCAATTCGTCTGCTCACGCTGCATTGCTACTTTAGGATAAAACTTGAAACTAATTATTAGAACTATTCATAATGCGGTCACAAATTGTTAATTTTGTACTCAAGAAGATTTTAGTATAGTTGAGAATCTATTTATGAATGTTATTCCAAATAATAGCAAATATAATTGTCTTAATTTTTTAGTACCATTTTTTATAAAATGTTCGAAATAAGAGGATGCCTTGAAACGCTGAAGTCAGAATCGTATCAACCCTATATATGCATATAACCTTTCTTTTATATCACAACATTTTTATCTGTTCTGCATGATGTTTGAAATTTTTTGAATAATTTCTTGATTAATCATAGTCGCATGTCCCGTCACGCGACCTTTCGCAACGCATTAAATTCTTATCCTTCACAAATACATTCCTTGATCTCTTGGTTTTATATTTGCATACTCTTTTGGGTTACTCTTCATTTCGGAACGATATTCTAGACAATTTGGAAACTTTTCTGTTTTCGATAATTTCATTGTCTAAAATAATGTATGTATTTATTTTGGTATCGATTTTGAAGCTAGAATTGAAACCTTTGAATTTTTGAATTGCATACCTTTCACATTACGATTAAACAAAAATTTCATTTTTAAACTTTTGAAATTTTCAATTTGTCAACATCAAGCATTTGCATCAAAGAACGAATAAGAAATGGTCAGTTACTACTTTTTCACGGTTAACTCTCAACATAACAATTTCCTCCTTCTAAGTTTGATATTCAAATATTTTCTATTATTTCATTTCAAAAACTAAAATTTCCAAAAGTTTGATTTCAATTTTCTTCCTATAAAGTATTTTCAAAAAGTTTTAGCATTTCAATTTGAATTTTGGAAGTTTTAAAACTTAAGATTTGATGTATCAATATTATCCATTGGTTATTTAATTAGACTGATTTTTTCTTCATTTTAGTTCTCTGTGAATGTTTCATTTTGAGTAAGGAGATAAACAGCTTCGCTACCAAGATGAAAAGAAGATTACTTTTTTCCGGGCAGTTCTAAAAGTAATTTTTTTTTTTTTTTCAAGACTGACTTGAAAAAAAGGTAGAAATCGAAGAGGATGTAAACAATAGTAACTAAAAAGTAGAAATTAATAGATTTATTAATGACGGTTTCGACTACACATTAAAAATTTTAAATATCTACTTACTACTCAAAAAATATTAAATTGTAGTCGAAATTTGTAGTCTATTTTTTTCAAAATCGGGACCAACCCCAATAAATCCGGAGATATGCGCGAACATACATAAAAAAAATCTGCCCGCGTCTCGCGCAAGTTTGAGCGCGGATCTTTCGGATCTCGCGCTTCGCGCTCGATAATGAATCTACCTTGCGCTTGGTCTTTGTACTTCCCCACGATTGTGTATAGATCTTTTGAAACTAGAAAGTAGAATATCGGCTGCTGTGTTTGATGATTGTGAATTCTCTTTTGTTAAAGCTTCTGCGGCTTTAACGAATACATTCTCATAGTGTGCATCGTGCTGCGCACTCGATCAAAATCTATCCGAAACGCGAACTTATCTATATTCCCTTTTACTCTGATGCATCAAATGTATATAATATTAATTTAAATACCTCGTACCTTGATTTGTTTAAAAAAAATTTAGTTATGTAGTCTATTTCTAATATTAATATAATTATAATTAAAACAAAAAACACGCATCCCATAAAAAAAGAACAGTTTTTCTTTCCAAACTTTTCTTTGTATCCCGTTAGGTTTTGTTAGTTTTGCATTATTTTTTGTGCAATCAAAATTGGAATTTTCGTTTTTTTTTTTTTGAGAAAATTCAAAAGGTTGTACTAACGATCTTATAAGTTTCATAAAAAGGAACATTTTTCTCCCTAACTTTTTTTACAATCTTGCGTTATTTGGATGGAAATTCTCATTTTCGTACACAATTTTGAATTTTGAAAATGCCGCAACACTGAGAATTTTGTTTCTAACAAAAAAAAAAAAAAAAAAACATTTGGACAAATTGTTTCACTTTTACGTACTACAAGAAGCCATACTTACAATTTTCGAGTCTTGGAAAAAAAAAGTAAAAAAAAATTTCCAAAATGCTGCCCCCCTTTATTTTTTCGTCCAAAATAGCGGGTAAACGAACTTGACCTGTCTTTTTGGTCCCTGGGAACGTGTGCAAAAGTACGATCGAATATGATTATTCATTCGAGAGTTATCGAGTTCCCAGAATATTTTTCATTATTTTTTGTGCGATCAAGATTGGAATTTTTGATTTTTTGAGAAAATTCAAAAAGTTGTATTAACGATCTTGTACGGCTCCCAAGAAGAAATCTTTTTTTCTTTTGACTTTTTTTCAATCTTGCGTTCTTCGGTTAAAAATTCTCATTTTCGTTTATATTTTTGAATTTGGAAAATGCCACAACTCTGACAATTTTGTTTAAAAAAAAAAAATCTTGAGCATAGATTGTTTCACTTTCAACCTACTACAAGAAACTGAGTTAAAACTTTTTAATTCCGGAAAAGAAGTTTTCAAATTGCTTCCCCTCTTTTATTTTTGATCTAAAATAGCTGGTTAACGAACTCGACTTGTATTTTTGGTCCCTCAAAATGCGTGCCGAAGCACGATCGAATACCATCATTTTTTTTGAAAGTTATTGGGTTCACAGATTATTTTCCATTATTTTTTGTGCGATCAAAATTGGAACTTTCGACTTTTTAACAATTTTCAAGTCTCGAAAAAAAGGGTCTATAAAATCTTCAAATTGCTTTAACTTTTCAAATTGTTTCCCAAAATAGTTGGCTAACGAACTTGACCTCCAGACAGACAGACAGACATACAGACACATTCGTAAAAACCTGTTTTTCGGGTTCATGAGGGTCTCAAAACGTGGACATTTGCCAAAAACGAGAGGGGTCAAATTTTACACAAATCTAATATCTTCTCTGATGAGAATGTGAAAAATATTCAGGTCGAATACGGAACCTCCTTCTTATTTGAAGTCGGTAAAAATGGGTAGTTCTGACATTTTGCTTCCATTCACGTTTCAAAACTATACATAAAATCGCATCTTAAATGATCTAAAAATAATGAAACATAACTATATTTCACAAGAACTAATATTTTTATATGCTTGTTCGCACAGTAGCTTTTTCAAAATTTCTATAATTAACGATTATTGGTATTAATTTTCGTATAAGCGCAAAAAATCTGCGAAGCCCATACCTTTTTTTAGGCATTTGCTTACTCTCAGGTTTGCTTGAATTTGATTCAATTTTTCTTAGGGTACCGTGGTATCTACTCATCCAAAAATCGTTATTCTGCTCGAATGAAGGATAATGAGCGTAGCTTCAACGATTTTTTACCAGGAACTCATCATGAGTAATTGCCTTCGCTGAAGGAGACTGGAAATCTCAGCCAGAGATTATTCTCACGTTTGGTCAGAATGACGTAAATCTACCGTGAAATCAAGTGGACCTTGCTTCTGAAACCGCAAATCAAGCCGTCGAGGAATAATAAAAGTAGGAAACAGAAAGCTGAACCAAATACCTAGATGATAAAAAAAATTAAAACTGTAAAAGAAATTACTGCTGCTTCAATTTACTCAAGAAGAATTTGAAAGAAATAAATTTCATAAAATAGATATAATTCTCGAAAGGTCCAACGGCTGAGAAAATCAAAATAAATTCTAGAATTAAATATGAATGATAAATGGCGTACTATAATTTCATTTGATTGAATATAGCAGATTTATAATTGAATAATATTTCTCGTCAACAAAATGGATTATTGTTATCGGCAAGATATCTTAAAAATAAGAATGCGATTTGAATAAAAAGTTAATACGGAAACATTAAAGGTGATAAAACATATAGCATACAGGTCGCTGAACTTATGCGGGCACGCATAATGCGTACGTGAGAGCAGATCAAACGATTGTATAATGTGTATTCGGTATGCGAGATAGGTGGTATTTTAAATTTTGTATGGCAAATTTTCTCCACACCTTCGAACGAATGTATAAGGGTATTTTTTAAAGTTTATTATTTGAAAGCTGACTAGAAAGTGATAAATTATTGTAATAATTACAAAGGTTCTTAAAAGACGTAAAGTTTATTAGTAAACTTTAATAAGGTTTCAAAGAATCCCCATAAACAAAGTATTAGACTTTTCGGAACTATACTTTGCTCTTTGCCTTTTTTTTCAATCTTATCCGACTTCAAATGAAATCAGTTCAGTACCTATTTTTCCTTTTACATTTGGTTTAAAAATTTTAGGGAGTTTACATTCTTGTAAATTAGAGGAAAGGCTCTAGCAAAATTTTTGGAAACCCGAAATTTACAGAATTACAATAAATGAATTTTTTTGAGATACTTATCTAATTATGAAAATTGAGACCTTACCAACGGCTACCACAGACTAATGTGCCTTAAAAAGAAACAAAAGTGACTAAAAGTGACTTGGAATTGGAACAGTTGAACTTGGCATTGAGAAAAAATGATAAAGATAGCAAAAAAAGATGAATTTCAAACAAAATAGTTCATTTTTCAAACACAGTGATCAAATTTCGAATCGCATTTCGAATCTTTCACTGGAACAGTTAAATTTTTAACCAAAAAAATAAATTTCCAACTAAAATGATAAATATTTGAATGAAGCACTTCAATTCTTAACCATGAAGGTGAATATTTAAAAAAAAAGGTTAATTTTCATCTTGGATGATTAATTCTGTACTAAAAAAAAAAAAGTTTCAACAGGATAGTTGAATTTCGAACTAAGAAAGTATTTAATTTTTATTGTAAAAAAATATATACAAACAAACAAATGAACTTAAAAATGCAAGTATGGAATTTCCAATCGGAATAAGTTAAATTTCCAATTGAAAAAAATTACTTGTAATATAAAACAACTAACATTCAACAACAACAAAAAATACTTCCAAAAAAACTGTTATGTTTCTAAACAAAATTGTAAATGTTCAAGTGCAGTAGTTGACTTTTGAACCAGAAAAACGAATTTTCAAATGAGAGGATGAAACTTCAACTAGAATAGTTGAATTCTTGAACATAAATTGATTTTAAACCAAACAATACCATTTGCCAGCAAAATGTTTGAATTTTAAACTATTGAAACAATGATTTCAAAATGGAATTGCAACGTCTCGGGATTCAAAAATTATTTCTCAACCAAACATAAGAGTTTTAAACTAGATGAATTTTTAACTTATATCCAAAAAATTCAACTGTATAACTTGAATGGTGAACCGTGAAGATGAATTTTTAAACAAGAAAATCAACTTTCGAACAAAAAAAAATTTTTAACTCAAAAACCGATTTTTCAACGAAAAATTCAATTTTCAATTCCCAAACACAATTATCAATACAAATGGTTGAATTTTGAACCAGAGAAGATCAGTTTTTCACTAAAAATAGAACAGTAAAATTTTCAGGGAGAGAAATTGTCAACCTAACTGGTGAATTTTCAGGTAGAATGAAGAATATTCAACTGGAAAAGATGTATTTTATGCAAAAAAGATTTAATTTTTAACAACCATAAGGATTAATATTATAAAAGAAAAGCGAATTTTCCACAAAGTACGTAAATTCTTAAAGAAATTCTTTACTTTTTCAATTT
>WSXT02169718.1:0-23135 GCA_011762715.2 Neuroterus valhalla | reverse complement strand
AAATAAGAAGTCGGAGAAAAAATACATTACAAGGTCAAATTTCGACTACGTCATAGACTACCATTTGCCCTTAAAAACCAAGAAGAATTTTAGTTGGTTTCCTACTTTACCTGTTCTTGTTTCCTTTAGTTTGAATCCTTTTTCTGATGTATTTTTATCATTTAAAAAACTCTCACATAATCAAAACATTTTTTGAATCTTAGCTAAAAAATGATGACAGGGTGAAAAAAAAATTCTATCCTCACGAAAGTAGCAATGTTATAAAGAATTCAATTTTTTGGCTGAAAGGCCTTTCACAACCCTTCTTAAAGTTATTTTTATTTATTTTTTTTTTAAACTGATATTTTGTAATGGGTGATATAATTTTGTTGAAAAGTCCTGCTTTTCTGGTAAAAATGTAATAATTTGGTTCAGTTTTTTTCTCACCTGTACTGAAAAATCTTGCTTGCTTGAAAATTCGTTTGTTTGTTCATAAAAAATTGATATCTCAAGCACAATATTTCATTATCTTATAAAACTTGTATTAATTTGTAGAAAAAGTGTACTTTTTGCTAAAAATTAAATAATTTTATCAAAAATTTTGTTTCTCCTCGACTTTAGAGTTCATCTTTTTTGGTAGAAATATGATATTTCTCGGTTGGAAATTTTTTAACTATTATTTCAAAAAGTGTGAACAAATTTTTGATAAAACTTTACTGGTGGAAGCTGAAAGACGCATTCATTCTAGTAGAAAATTTCTCTCTTTGACCAATAATTGAACAGTTTTATTGAATATTATACTGCTCTTTTGAAAATGCGACTGTTTCGTTGAAGATTAAATTAGTGTGGCTGAGGATTAAACTATTCTTCTAAAAAATTGTGAACAATTTTTATTTAAAACCTTCTTGGTTGAAGATTCATCACTTAAATTGGAAATTCCTCTCTTCGGTTGAAAACTGAACAATTTTTATCAAAAGTCATCCTTTTTGATTGAAAATAAAACTGTTTTTTGGTTTTGTTGGTTTTATTAGTCAAAAATACCATTTGTGGTTAGAAATTCATCTATTTTGGTTCCAAATTTAATTATATTGTTGAAAATTCATATTTTCGTTGAATCTTGATCTCTGAATAGAAATTGATCTATTTTGTTGATCCTTCTTTATTTATGATTGAAAATTCTTTTTTTTTCACTAAAAAATTAACACCCAAATTCTGGTTGGGAATCAATATATTTTGGTGAATAATTTAATCATTGGTTCTGACAGAGAATGTTTTCAAAACAAATTTTTGATTGTTTTTAAAAACTTTGTAGAAATTCTACTACACGAATAAGAATGTACTGATTTGTTTTAAAAAAAACTACCCTTTCTGATTGAAAATCAACTTTAGTGTTCAAAATTAATATTTTCGTGTTAGAATGTCAGATGTTTGGTAGAAACTTCGTCTGTTAGTTTAAAATAAAAAAATTTGGGTTGATGATTCAAGTTTTTTGTTGGAAATCTGAAGCGTTTCCAAATTAAATGAAATTTAATACACACATTGATTTTATTTATTGCCTGAACAAAATTACAAAATTGTTTAAAAAATATTTTTTGGTTGAAGATTAATAATTTGAGTTGCACATTCCTCTCTCCGGCTGGAAACTAATCTATTTGATTGAAAACTGAACAATTTATTCAAAAAGACATTCTTTGGTATTGAAAATCAAACTGTTTGGTTGAAAATTAATTATTTTAGATTCAAAATTCTACTATTAGAGACGGAAATTTGTTATATTGCTCGTATTTGGTTTGGAAATTAAACTTTTAATTTAACAGTTTTGGTAAAAATTGATAGTTTTTGTTAAAAATTCATTATTTTCTTTTGTTTAAAGTTTCCCTTTTAGTTTGAAAATTCAACTATTTTTGTAAAAAATTCCACTATTTGAATAAAAATGAACTATACTGGTAGATTGGTTAGAGATTAATCTCTTTGGTAAAATTTTTCAATATTTTGAAGAAAAATTGTCTTTTCGGCTGGAAAATCGAGCAATTTGATTGTACTTTCTGTTCCTTCTTGGAAAAGATTTTTTTTTCATCAATAAACATTTCAAAATTTTGTTGAAAATTCATTTCGTGTCGTGAAAAATTCTACTGTTATGCCTGAGGATACAACGATTCTTTTTGAGAATTCAAAAATTGTTATCAAGAAATTTCTTAAGTCAGATTTATCTATATAGTTAAAAATTCCTCTCTGAGTTTAAAAACTAAACTATTCCATTAAAAATTAAAAACCTTGTTGGGAAGTCTTCATTGAAAATGAATTATTTTGGTTGAAAACTCTTCTATTTATTTGAAAATAACTCTTCTGTTCAAAATTCATATTCTCATTTTTGCTCGAATCCAACTATTGTTTATTCAATATGAACATCATTTTTGGTCCAAAATCTAATTCCTTGTTTGTGAATTCCCAAATGTTGTTTTGAATGCAACATTTTTACTCAAATTTTCCATTCTGTTTATGATTCTTGAAAGATGAATCAGAACTTTGCAAAAAATGGGGAAATGAGGTCCAAGTTCTAGATTTGGAGTATTCTGGAGGATTTTTCAAACTTGAGAGGGGGAATGAAAAAAGGGAATTAGATAACAAAAGAAGGAAGGCTGTGGATCCCTAAAAAGAGGTCTTCCTATCTCTTGACAACCAAAAAAAAAGTTTACTCAGTAACTTCCAAATGAAATTTTGGTAACTTTCTGACTTATTTTGTTGAGAAAAAAAAGTAGCGGAATAATTCTGAAAAGGGAATGAAAATTAAAAAAAATAAATAGGGATTGAAAGCCACTAAATCTACAAGGCAACAACAGCAATGGATAAACAGGAAAGACTCAACTACCTCTTCAATATTCCGAGGGAGGGCCTATCGCGCAAGCTGACATGAAAACATATAACATAAATGTCAGTATGAAACCACCGAATGATGTGTGCAAATTGTCAAAACGGATTGTTCAATTAAAATATTGTGAAGATCCCGACAAAATACAAAGCCCTTTTCCATTTCTTTAATTATGAGGGGTTGATCACTTTCAATATCGTAAAATCTTCAAAATTTTTGTCAAATTTTTCAAAATGCCTCAGAACCTTTTGAAATTCCTTGAAATCCCGGATTGCATTATTCAGAAATCCCTTGAAATCTTCAAAAATCCCTTGAAATCTTCAAAAATCCCTTGGAATCTTAAAAAATTTTCAAAATTTTTGTCGAATTTTTTAAAATGCCTCAATACCTTTTGAAATTCCTTGAAATCCCGGATTGCATTATTCAAAAATCCCTAGGAATCTTCAAAATTTTTGTCAAATTTTTTGAAATGCCTCAATACCTTTTGAAATTCCTTGAAATCCCGGATTGCATTATTCAGAAATCCCTTGGAATCTTCAAAAATCTTCAAAATTTTTTTAAATGCCTCAATACCATTTGAAATTCCTTAAAATCCCGGGTTGCATTATTCGAAAATCCCTTCAAATTTTCAAAAAACTTCGAACTCTTTGAAAATCTTCAAAATTGTAGTCAAATTTTTTTAAATGCCTCAATACATTTCGAAATTCCTTGGAATCCCGGCTTGCACTATCCAAAAATCCCTTGAAATCTTCAAAAAACTTCGAACGCTTAAAAAATCTTCAAAATCTTATGCAATCTATGCAAAATTACTTCAAATATTTTTTAATTCTATATAATGCCTTCAAAATCTTTTCAGATATTTCAGAATCAAAAGTTAAGAAATTGAAAATTAGGGAAAAACAATTTAGAAATCCATTAAAATCTTTTGAAATATTTTTTCGAATCTTGAGAAATTACAACAATCTTTAAAATCTCTTGAATTTTTGATAAAAGCCTGGAAATTTTTGGAATCGATAGAAATCATTGAAAATCGTTCGAAATCATTCCAAATTCCAAGAAATCTTTCAACATACTATGGAATATTCCCGAACCTCTTGAAATCCTATGCAATCTTTTTGATTTTTAGAGACCCCTCTAATATCTTGAACATTTATTAATATCTTGAAATCTTTCAGATATGTATATTGAAAACCTCTTCAAGTTTTATGCAAATTCCATGAATCCCCTCTTGAATTTTTTAATAATCGCTCTAAATCTTTTAAAATCTTTAAAATCATAAAATCTTTGCATGTCTTATAAACCCTTATGAAATGTTTTGAAATCTCTGTAAACCTATAGAAAGAACCCGAAATCTTCTGGTATTCTATACAATCTTCTTGAATAACTCGAAATCCTCTCAAATCTTTTAAATATATGAAAACCCCTTCAAATGTTCTAAAAATTCTTTCATCTCTGGTTGTCGTAAAAATAATTTTTATAACATTTTGAATTCTATACAAATCTCATGGATCAAACAAATCTTCAAAAATTCTCCGAAATCCTTGAAATTTGATAGTATATCTAAAAATCTTATAGAATCTCATCAAATTCTATACAATCTTTGAAATCTATAAAAATTCCTTGAAATCTTAGAAAATTTGTGTAAAATGACATCTTTTAAAACATATGGAATCTATGGAAATCTTTCGGGATCTCTTGAAATCCTGTACAATTTCGGAAATCTATGGAAACTGCTCTGAATATTTTAAAATTTATGGTTGATCGCTTAGTATTTTTTTTATCACTAAGAATTTTAGAAAAAGACCTTAAATTGTGTAGAAATCCCATAAAAGTTTCGAAATCTTTGAAAATATTCAAAAATATATCGAAACATTTCGAAATCTCTGGAATTTCATAATATTCCTTCGAAAAAATATTCGAAATTTTTTTATTCCATCTAATCTTTAGAATGTCTGTACATCCCTTGAAATCTCTTAAGTTCTTTGAAAATCCATCAAAAAATTTCTGAAACCTTTAAGAATTTTCAAAATAATATAAAATATCTGGACGTCTTCAAGGTTCGGAAAAGATGTTTAAAAATTTTAAGAAATCTATCAAATTTCCAGTAAAAAACTTCGAGTGTTTTTGAATTCCATCGAGATGCCTTTAAATCCTCGAAAATTTCAGAAATATTTATAATAAAATCTCAGGAAATATTTTGAAATCTCGTCGAATCCTAAAAATCTTCAAAATCTCTTAAATTTTAATGACTCTTCCGGAATTTTTCCGAAATCTCTTGGAACCTTGAAAAGAATCTTCAAAATCTCTTGAATTCTTCAAAAATCGTACAGAATCTTCAAAATGATATGAAATTCCTGGAAATCTTTCGAAATCTCTCGGAATCAAATACAAATTTTTGCTGATCCACGGAAACCCAATGAAATCTCTTGAAATTTTCATATTATGCTGAAATCTTTAAAAAAAACTTTGAAATCTCTGAAATTCTATATAAAATGCATTAGAAATTTTTGGAAGCCCTCTGAAATATTAAGAAATCTTAAAAATCTACAGAAATCCTGTAAAATCTTCCAAATCTTTGGAAATTCCCCGCAAGGTCTTGAAATTTGTTGAAATCCCCTTACATCTCTTGAAACCTTTAAAAATCATCCGAAATTGCAGAAATATTATAAAATCTCGGGAAATATTTTGAAACCTCGTCGAACCCTAACAATCTTTAAAATCTCTCAAATTTTAGGGATTCTTTTGACATTTTCCCGAAATCTCTTTATATTTTTTTAATCTCTTGGAACCTTGAAAAGAATCTTTAAAATCTCTTGAATTATTCAAAATTCCTTCGGAATCTTCAAAATCATATGAAATTCCTGGAAATCTTTCGAAATCTCTCGAAATCAAATACAAATTTTCGCTAATCCACGGAAACCCAATGAAATCTTTTGAAATTTGTATAATATACTGCAATCTTTTCGAAAAACTCTTAAATCTCTGGAATTCTATATAAATTGCATTAAGTCTTAGAAATTTTTGGAAGCCCTCTGAAATATTAAGAAATCTTGAAATTCTGCAGAAATCCTTTAAAATATTCCAAATCTTTGAAAATTCCTCGCATTGTCTTGAATTTTATTGAAATCCCCTTACATCTCTTGAAACCTTTGAAAATCCTCCGAAATTTCAGAAATATTATAAAATCTCGGGAAATATTTTGAAATCTCGTCGAATCCTAACTATCTTCAAAATCTCTCAAAGTTTACGGATTCTTTCGGAATTGTTCCGAAATCTTTTGGTATTTCTTTAATCTCTTGGAATCTTGAAAGGAATCTTCAAAATCTCTTGAATTCTTCAGAAATCCTTCGGAATCTTCAAAATGATATGAAGATCCTGAAAGTCTTTCGAAATCTCTCGAAATCCAATACAATTTTTTGCAAATCCATGGAAACCTAATGAAATCTTTTGAAATCTGTATATTATACTGAAATCGTTGAAAAAAACTTTGAAATCCCTGGAATTCTATATAAATTGCATTAAGTCTTAGAAATTTTTGGAAGCCCTCTGAAACATCTAGAAATCTTAAAAATCTACAGAAATCCTTTAAAATATTCCCTTACATCTCTCGAAACCTTTAAAAATCCTCCGAAATTTCAGAAATATTATAAAATCTCGGAAAATATTTTGAAATCTCGTCGAATCCTAACTATCTTCAAAATCTCTCGAATTTGAAGGATTCTTTCGGAATTTTTCCGAAATCTTTTGGTATTTTTTTAATCTCTTGGAATATTGAAAGGAATCTTTAAAATCTCTTGAATTCTTCAACAATCCTTCGGAATCTTCAAAATAATGTAAAATTCCTGAAAATCTTTAGAAATCTTTTGAAATCCGATACAGTCTTTGAAATGTATACAAGACCCTATATAATCTTTTGAAATGTTTGTGAAATCTCTTAATATCTTTTTAATCTCTTTAAATCTGGTAAGAACCTTCAAAATCTCTTAAGTTGCATAGAAATCCCGTGAAATCTTCTAAAACCTATGAAAATGCATCGAAACATTTTGATGTTTCTTGAAATCCCTTGAGATTTCGTCCCTCAAAATCTTGTGACTCAAGATCTTTTGGAATCTTCCAATATCCTATGAAATATTTTGAAATCATTTGAAAACCTATGCAATATTTGAAATCTACGGAGACCCAATATTTTTCTGTTTTTTCAATATCTTTAAAAATTAAAAAATCATAGCAATCTTTTGAATTTTATATAAATCTCCCTATATCTTCAAGATTTCTGGAAATCTTTCGAAAACTTAGAAATGCTTTGGAAGTCTTTGAAATTTCTTATCAAAGCAGATTGTTGAAGAGTTCATTTATTGAAAAATAAGATCTCTGGAAATCTATGAAAATCCACTTCAAAATCTTCGAAAACTTTTGTAATCACCCGAAATCTTTCCATATCCTATACAACTTTTTAAAATCCCTTGAGATCTCTTGAATTCTTTGGAACTCCTTCGGAATCTTTGAAATCTTATCGAATCTCTGGAAGTCTTCAAAACTCCATCGAAATTTTAGAGAATGTTCCGAAATCTCTGAAAATTTATGAAGATTTATTCAAAAATCTTCGGAATCTTTTGATATTTTATCAAATATAACCCGCGTTCTTCAACTTTTTAAATTCAAATGCTCATGTTCTCCTCAACAAAAAAATGTCTTCTCAAAATCTCTCCAAATCTTTTACATCCTAAAATATGATTTGAATTAAAAAAATGATCAATCCCTCCTTAATTCATTTTCACCGAAAAAATTCCAGAAGAAAATTAAATTTTTAAACAGAGATGGAAACCATTCAGGGTTTGTGCAAAACGAATCTAGAATAGAATTTGAAACCTCGACGCTATTTTGGGATGAAATTACTGTTTTGGATGAATTGCTACTTCTGAGGGGAGTTTCGATATTTTTATGAACATCCTGGTGACATAAGACTGAATAAAATTATCGGATCATGAAAAAAAAAAGCTAGATGATTGCAAGAACGAGAAAGAATAAAGTACTTCTTTAAAAAAAGCACTCGTTTTCGAATCATTAGACAAATTAACTTTACATTTGTTTAAACTTTATTCTTATATTTTCGGAAGAAACAACTTTCTAAAACTTTGGTATCAACTTATCGCCTAGAAGCTTTATTAATAGAAATCATGCGTGAAATTTACTTCGCATTGTGCGATGATTGAGGAAAGTGCTTAAAAAAAACTAGAGGAGAAATATTTTTTAAATTACCTGTCGGGGTTGTACTCTAAGGCGTTTCGACAAATCAGATCAATGTCGTCCAGAAAATCTCGAGCACAAAGGTAACTGTGCATGTCGATCTTCGTCATCATTGTTTCTAGATCCATTGGCTGTTCAATTATCATGTTGTAGTCTGGAACTTCCTCCGTGTCTACTGGCTTTGTGAACATGAAAAACCTGTCGAAACAAAAATGCAATTCTAAAGCACGATCAGAAAAAAAATGTCCTTTCCCGGATTTTCCTGGTCAAGTTTTCCAATTTCCCCGGTGAATCTAAAGGAATAAATTCATATTTTTCGCAAAACGCTTAAATTTATTCCAATTCATGAAGTTCATCCTAAATATTCTTCAACACAACCGATCAAATATTTGAAAATAAATTAATTTTGAAGAAAATACTCAAACTTTCGACGGAAAAATATCATTTTACAATTAAAAAGAAATTAATTTACGATAACACAGAAAAAAGGATTTTCTACAAAATAGTTCATTTTTCAACCAAAGTGACCAATTTTCAAATAACATTATGAATCTTTAACTGGAACAGTTAAATTTCAAACCAAGAAGATCAATTTTCAACTAAATATATAAATATTCAACTGGAGCACTTCAATCTTCAATCATGGAAATAAATATTCAAACAAGAAGATTAATGAACAAATTTCAAGTTTTAAATTGAAACAATTGATATTTAACAGAAAAAATGAATATTCAACTACAACTATGGAATTTGCAATTAGAATAAATTGAATTTTCAGTTTTGAAAAGTTACTAAAACCAAAAAAAAACTCATTTCTAACAGATAAAAAAACTAACTTTTAGACAAATTGTTCCATTTTTCACAAAAATGTTGAATTTTTAAATAAAATTGTTAGTTTTTATCTGTCGTAGTCTCATTTTGATCCACAAACACTAATTTTTAACTAAAATGATGAACCTTTAACTAGAATAGTTGAATTTTTTATCAACAATTTTAACAAAATGGTTAAATTCGGAAATATAAAAATGATAGTTTTCAACAGAAAATTGAATAGTAACATTTTTGGTTTAAAAACGAATTTCAAGCTCAACATAGTGATATTTTAACTAAAACAAAGAAAAAGCTACAAAACTAAAACAAAAAAGCTAAATCGTCAAATAAAATTTGTATACTCAAGTTTTAAATTGAAAAAATCGATATTCAACGGAACAAATAAATATTTACCTACAACTATGGAATTTGCAATTAGGATAAGTTAAATTTCTAGTTTTTAAAAATTACTTAAAACCAAAAAAAAACTCATTTCTAACAGATGAAAAAAACTAACTTTTAAACAAATTTTTCTATTTTTTTAGAAAAATGTTGAATTTTCAAATGGAAATGTAAGTTCCTATCTATCGTAGTTTAATTTTGATCCACAAACACGAATTTTCAACCAAACTGAAGAACCTTTAACTAAAATAGTTGAATTTTTTATCAAAAATTAATTTTCAATCGAAAATATACAATTTTTCAACAAAATAGTTAAATTTCGAAGTGAAAAAATAATTATTCTCAACCGGAAATGGAACAGTAACATTTTTGGATTAAAAACCAATTTCGAGCCTAACATGAAGGGATTTTAACTAAAAAAAAAGAAAAAACTAAAACAAAAAAGATAAATCGTCAAACAAAATTTGAATACCTAAGTTTTAAATTGAAAGAATTGATATTAAACCGAAAAATTGAATATTTAACTATAACTATGGAATTTGCAATTGGGATAAGTTAAAATTTTCGGTTTCAAAAAATTACTCAAAACAAACAAGAAAAAAAAAATTAATACTAACAAACAAAAAACTAACTTTCAGACAAATTGTTTCATTTCTTAGAAAAATATTGAATTTTTGAATAAAGACGAATTTTTAACTAAAATGATAAATCTTAAGCTATTCTAGTTGAATTTCTGATCAAAAATTAATTTTCAATTAAAAAAAAACAACATAAAAACAAAATAGGTCAATTTCGAACTGGAAAAAATAATTACTCTCAACCGGAAATGGAACAGTACCATTTTTGGTTTGAAAACAAATTTCAAGCTTAACATGAAGAGATTTTTACTTAACCAAAGAAAAAACCAAAAACTAAAACAAAAAAGATAAATCGTCAAATAAAATTTGAATAGTTAAGTTTTGAATTGAAAAAATAGATATTTAACCAAACAAATGAATATTTAACTACAACTATGGAATTTGCAATCGTGATGGGTTAAATTTTCAGTTTTAAAAATTACTTAAAACCAAAAAAAAAATCATTTCTAACAGGTAAAAAAAATAACTTTTAGACAAATTTTTCCATTTTTCAGAAAAATGTTGAATTTTTAAATAAAATTGTAAGTTTTTATCTGTAGCAGTTTAATTTTGATCGACAAACACGAATTTTTAACTAAAATGATGAACCTTCAACTAGAATAGTTGAATTTTTGCCCAAAAATTGATTTTCAATAAAAAAATACAATTTTTCAACAAAATAGTTAAATTTCAAACTGAAAAAAAATTTCAAGCTTAACATGGAGACATTTCAACTTAAACAAAGAAAAAACTAAAAATTAAAACAAAAAAGATAAATTGTCAAACCAAATTTGGATACTTAAGATTTAAATTGAAAAATTGATATTTAACAGGAGACATCAATATTTAACTACAACTATGGAATTTGCAATTGGAATAAGTTTGAATTTTCAGTTTTAGATTTACTTAAAACGAAAAAAACCTCATTTCTAACAGATAAAAAAACTAACTTTTAGACAAATTGTTCCATTTTTCAGAAAAATATTGAGTTTTCAAATAAAATTGTAAGTAGTTGAATTTTCATCCACAAACACGAATTTTTAACTTAAATGATAAACCTCCAACTAAAATAGTTGAATTTTTAATCAAAAATTAATTTTCAATAAAAAAAAAATTTAATTTTCCAACAAAATAGTTAAATTTCGAACTGAAAAAATAATTATTCTTAACCGGGAATGGAACAGTAACATTTTTGGATTAAATAACCAATTTCAAGCTTAACATGAAGAGATTTACATTAAAACACTAATTCTAGCTAAACTAATTCCAATTTGGAATTTGCAATTGGAATAAGTTTATTTTTCAGTTTAAAGGAATCACTAAAAAAAAACACAACTTATTACTGACAAATAAAAAAAACTAACTTTCAGACAAATAAAATTGTTCCATTTTTTAGAAAAATGTTGAACTTTTAAATAAAATTCTAAGTTTTTATCCGTCGTAGTTTAATTTTGATCCACAAATAAGAATTTTTAACTAAACTGATGAACCTTCAACTAGAATAGTTGAATTTTTTATCAAGAATTCAACTAGAATAGTTGAATTTCTTATAAAAATTAATTTTCAACCAAAAAAAAAAGTACAATTTTTCAACAAAATAGTTAAATTTCGATCTGAAAAAAACATTATTCTTAACCGGAAATGGAACAGTACCATTTTTGGTTTAAAACAAATTTCAAGCTTAACATGAAGAGATTTCAACTAGAACAAAGAGAAAACTGAAACAAAAAAGATAAATCGTCAGACAAAATTTGCATACTTAAGTTTTAAATTGAAAAAATTGATATTTACCGAACAAATGAATATTCAACTACAACTATATTACTAACTTATTACTGACATATAAAAAACTAACTTTTAGACAAATTGTTCAATTTTTCAGAAAAATGTTAAATTTTAAAATAAATAGTAAGTTTTTATCTGTAGTAGTTTAATTTTGATCCATAAACACGAATTTTCAACTAAAATGATGAACCTTCAACTAGAATAGTTGAATTCTCAATCAAAGCAGATTGAAAATTCAATTGTTTTGTTGGAAATTCTCTGATCTTGTAGAAAATTAATCTTCCAGGTATAAAATTTATATTCTCGATTAAAAACTGGACTACGTGATAGGAAGTTGAAAGAATTTATTACAAATGAATTTCTGCTTGTTTAGAGTTTCATCATTTTGGTTGAAAATTGATCTCTCTAGTTGTGAATTTCAATGTTTGAAATGTTTGAAAATTAAGTTCCTGAAGAATAATTTCAAGAATAAAAAATTCAAAAAACGGACTTCTAGGATAATATTTCAACGTCTACACTCTCATAAATTCCCTTTCAACGAGAAAGTCGGTCCTCTAAACGTTAGAGTAAGATACTTTGAAAGCAGATTGATTTCACTCTCAAACGATCTAGTTTAACGCTGAAAGGATGTCGTCTGAACTATAGTCACGCATTTTCATCTTTAGAATATGATCACTTTTACCGTGAAACGATTCTCAGATTAACGCTAAGAGTATGCACTTTAATTGTGAAAGAAGTGCAATTTAAAAGCATAGTGTTGCTATTCCACGCATGCGCACATACATGTAAACTTGAACGATTCGATGCTCCCAAATAGTTTTACGGTAAAAGTACGTCACACTTTATCCGTTAAACTGCATCTCCTATGCGTTAAAGTAGAGTCGCTTATCGTTCAAACGATTCTTAGTTTAACGACTCGCACTTTAACCGTTGAAGTATCTGTTTCCAACTCTAATTCTCAAACGATTGCATTTTAACCGTAAAAGTGTTCCGTTATCGCTGGAAGGAAATTTCTGAGAGTGTACGGTTTTCTTGGATTTTGGATATTTCAAGCAATTCCATCATATTCAAGGAATTCATGGTCTTTCAAGAGAAATTATGAGATTTCAAGGGATCTAATTTTCAGGTATTTCTAGAGGAATTTCAACGGGTTCAATATCTCTAGTTGCATATCTCGAAGCATAACTTGACGAGAATAAATATAAAAAACTATTTCTATAGCCCTAAATCTTCACACTCGACATCACCACCCAGAGTTGATAAAGAATCTACTTACTGTCTATTTCTAGCAAGCTTGGCACAAATTTCTCTAAGGAAGATCCTCAATTCTCTTAACGAAATCTCCTCCTTCTCAAAACGAACTCGCTTTTCTTCCTCGGTAAGTTTCTTTGGCAAGGGATCAGGTGCGAGTGGCAATTCCTCCAGAGTTTTAGGTTTGTCCAACTTGACCTGCGGTGGTCTCAAGCTCTGGACAAGAAAGATATGCTTGAAGAATTTTGTTCTCTGCTCTTCTGTTGTACCGATCATGGAGTAAACTTCATTCCGCAGTTCGCTGAAGAGGTTTCGCAGCTGAATAGGAAGATCATTGTAAGGAGTATCGCTGGTCGCAAGAACAAGAATTGGCGATGGTGGATCGAGAGCTGCGATTCGACAGAGGAAGACAGCTTTAACGGTCTCTGGAACGAGAGGCCACCACTGGTCGATGGATCTAATATAGATAATGGACGGCACATTTCTGGCGGCTTCGTTGAAAACTTGAACGCAAGTTTCCTCCGGTGATCGAGCACTTTCAGCGAAAAGTGTGCTGACATCTAAGGTTTGAACTGGCAAGTGTTCCATTCGATATATGAGTGCCTGGGCGAGCCTCGGCCCTTGGCCTTGCGCCATTGGTCCCCCAGAAATTAAGAGTCTTGGCCGATGAATGCCCTTTGTTACCTTGACCCTATAAAAAAGATTTCAAATGTAAATAAACAACTTAAAAAGGAGACACTTTTTGTTGAAAAAGGGGAATTTTCTTTTAAAAATACAGTATGTGATAATTGCTCTCGATTTCACTTGTATGGCGAATTTGATTTCACTTATATTAATAATATATAACACAGTAAACAAATATTGTCGACTGGATAAGAATATTTTATGTTAAATACCAATTAGGTTAATACACAGATTACGTAAGAGTTTAAACAAACAAACTTAAACTTAGCTACTATTGAACTTTCTTAAATATTAAGAACAATAACATCTTCTATATTTGGCTTTAAATAGAATTTTTGTTTCTTGAACGCATAATGATCATCTTATAATAATTAGTACGTAGTAATAGGAACAGACATTTTCAAACTCAATCGTCAGTTTTTAATTTTTTGGCGACCAAAGAGTTAAGAATAGCCGACTTTCTTTTATTAACTTTTCCTCGAAGTTGATCGACTTTTTATTTTTTCAGCTCAGTCTCCAAAACAGAGGTGTCCAACGCAAGATTGGCGCGCTTCTCCTTTCTTCCCCTTCTCCGAGCGCTTCATCGAGAATTCTATTCTCGTTTCGCCACGGGCTTCGTCTGACTACGCCTGATGACCACGCCTACTTGCGCGCAATGTTCACACAGCTCGGTCGCCGCATGAACGCATCAAAGGTGGCAAGAGAGGGGATGGACGAGTGACAGTTATTTACACCGTTGATCACGCGTTGGACACCTCTGCTCCAAAACTTTGGAACTTTTCAATTTTTTATTAGCACTGCTTCTTATAGCTTCTTCTGCCCTTTCTCTTTCTAAATCTTTTTCTTCTTGTTTCTTCTTTTCTTCAGCTATTTTTTTCTGATTGGCCGAACAGCTTTGATAGGTTCTGTGTGCTGCTCGACTTATTTTTATGAGATTATCAGTGATATGAACTTTATAAGCCATAGAATCCCAATTGTTCATACCATTTTGTACATTTATGATTGCATTTGTTTTGAGTTTCATGTTCATCTCGAGAACACTTACGTCCTTTTTCAATAATTTCTTTAGACATGTCCACGTTCAGCAATAAACCATTGAAACCCTCATATTGTTAAGTAAACACGTGCTCTTCCTCGCTTCAAAATATTTCGAGTATTTCAGATATTGCAGTTTTGTTTCAATGACGAAAGATATTTTAACGTTTTCTTGATAATCATCCTCAATAACACACAAACGTTTTTAAAACGTTTTCTGGCAAACCAAAAACGTTTGGAATTTTTGGTGATAAAAACGTTTTAAAAACGTTGGATACTTTAGCTGATTTTTGAGACTCAAGTGAACAAAGCTTTTCAAAAACGTTTGACCAATAAAATTTTGAGTGACTACAAATTCAACACGTATTTCAAACGTTTTCAAAACGTTTGGAAACATTTAAAAGAAATTTGGTGAAGGTTCAAAAGAAGTTTGAGAAACGATTAAGAAGTGAAATTTCTAACGATCGAAATCACGACCGTATTCCAATTCCAAACGTTTTTTGAACGTTTGATCAAAAAATGTGTCCGATAGATCACGTGATCTTACTTGCAAGTAGCAGGAAACTATGGTGATTACTACATATACGACCTTCAAACGTTCTTCAAACATTCTTGAAACGTTTCGCAAAAGTTTGAAGAACTTGGTCTAACATTCACAAAACCTTTTCAAAACGTTTGTAAAAAGTTTTGTTCAGTCAAAGTATCAAAAATTTGAAGAAGTATCCAATGCTTTGAAAACGTTCTGAAAATGTTGTTCCCAACAAAATTTACAATCGACTAGACGAAGCCGGCTATTAAAGTACACTAATTTTAAGGGTAACTTTTGAAAAATAAGTAGCTTTTTCAGTTTAAGAAGCATCAAACAAGTCGAAAGTGAATAACAATCAAAGTTAGCGAAAAATGGCAAATTTTCGAACTTAAAAAATTTTTAACTCTAGAAATATGATCTTCATGATTGTTACTAGAGACGTTTTTGTCCTAAAATAAGCCATTTTTTTATTCTAAAAGTTTCTAGCTGAAAACTCAATTTTTTCATAATTCTTTTGAACATTTGCAATCTAAACAAAAGGTAATATTTGGTATCTTCTTCCCCGGAACAAATTATTACATACGGCAGCATTCCCCACTCCCAGAGTAATCCTAGTAAATCCGGCACTAAACTCTTCACAGTTCTGAAAGTATACGACGGAAATTTCCCGAAACTTAGCAGATGGATACTTTGAATTATTATGAACAACTCCCTCGCTGACTGTTATGCACTTTTCGAAGATTTTGTTAATGTTTTTTCAATCTGAAAAGTTCACTCCGCACTCAGCGGCGATTGCATACTTTCAGGGGCTCCACAGTCTTTTTAAAAGCATTTTTAACGACATGCAATAGACATGAACCTATATCGTACAAAAGCTTACTGTTACTTTTTCTTAAAATTTCTTGAAAAATACGGAAAACGTTTTTATTAACATTTGGTCCATCACGACCCAATGTTAAAACATTTCTGATAGACAACATATTTGATTCCAGGGCTTGAATCAAATATTTAAATATTGTGTCACAATTGCCTCTTTCAATAAAATAGGTTTCTAAATGTCTGTTGACAACTAAATTATGAGATTCTGACCAAAACTGTTTTCTTATTTGTAATTATTTGCGATTTTTCTCGTTGCCACTTTCATCAAATTGTAGAGTGAAATAAGTATTAGGCTTTTGTGATTCTGAAAGTAGAATATCTTTAAAATGAGGACCTGAGGCTTGGAAGAGCACATACGAAGCTTTAGTTCGAGACAGTGTGATAGCGTTAGAATCTGGCCCAGGAAACACAACTCGATACACATATATTTTTTATCGTCTAAATAGCAAAATGGAACGTTATACGGTATAGCTCCTAAAACACTGTAAATTTCCACTCTAGCAGCAGAATATTGTTTATTGGCAAGAACTAACTGACTTTGCTCAGACTTTGTTTGATTAGAATCCCTTTGATTTATTTTTTTCAATAAAATATGATTGTGTTGTTATTCTGTGAGTTCGACTCAGAAACAGATAAGGTGACATGGAGGATATTTCTGAAGGTACGTTATGATATTGGGAGTGAAATGTACACGTTCAAAAAATTTTTTTTCCATATAATTCAGGAATATACGTAGTGAATTCTTTTTTTGCCTGCGAGTGCGCGCGCCGGGATTTTCATTTTCTATCGCCAAAGAGTATCAACTTTTTGATTCCTTCAACAAAAGCTGCCCCAAGCTGCCCCGTAGAAATAGATGCGCTTTTTCTACAACCGCGTTGAAGTGCTCACCCGCGCTATAGCCCACCAATCCATGATTCTCTACGCGCCACATGACTTGCCGAAAAGATAATCATTGAAAATGAAAGTAATTTATTCAGTGACGTTCGAATTTACCATTGGGAACGTTTTGATTGAATAAATAGAAAATATGAAAAAACTATGAATATATGTAACATTATTAAAGGTAACGAAAATATTGTAAAAGAAAAGCGACTTCAGAATAAAAAGTTCGGATTTTTGGCGTAAAAAGTTTTTAAACTGGGAAATAAGGCAATACATTTTTTACTCCGTTATTGACAGGATTCAAGACGCGGGTCGTGAAATGGAAACGCCTCAAAATTTTCGAATATGTGGAATCCTTCAAGGACCTGAATCTTGAAAATGAAATCCCGACTTTAGGGACAATGTTTGTCGGTATACCAGCTGATTCTTCTACTATTTACTGACCCTCGCGAGAAGCTTTGAGAATGGTTCTCCTGAGCTTAATAGAATGTATGCCATTTTTAGTCCAACATTTTAAATTTCGAATTTCAGATATCATTTTTGAAATCAGCGACTCAGAAAACCCTTTTGTACTTCCTCTCGTGAAAAACAAAAAAAAAATTTGGACAAATGTCCGCCATTTTCAATTTTGAATTTTTAATATCATTTTTTGAATCAGCGACCCAGAAAACGCGATATAAACACTCGAGAAGTCATAAATATTAACTTTTTGAGTTTTGGCCACGAATTTGGGATCTTGAACCACTGTCCGCCGCTTCGTTTATTCTGTTATTCACAATACGATGCGAATTTTACGCCTTTATTCTACTTCATATGGGACACACTGACAGATTAAGTACTGAATGTGAGTAGGCATGAACTTTTAAAAAGAGATTAAAAAATAATCAAAAAGAATATTCTGATATCGTGAAACGAAGAATCCGGTTTACTGCATCATGCATTGTATTATAAGGTACGTTAGTCCAAAATTCTTTATCGGGTTAGGTTAGTGTATTGTGCGACAGAGCCGCCTAGTGGTGAGTATTGTACGCACACGCGACACACTTTAATTACGCTTAAAATTTCTTCAGTTTTCTTGTTTATTTGGCATCAAGTTCCATATCAAAAGAAGGGAAAAGGTGGACAAATATCGAAAATAGGGGAAAATAGGGGACGTTCTTGAAGAAGAGGGAAATAGGAGACACAGTTGCATCCCTGAAAACAGTATATCTTACTTTGCCAAAGCTGGATTAATGCCCTGCGGGAAAATGCCCTTGACCGTGTTTAACAAATTTTCAAGCGAAGGTCCCAGAAGTGGTTCCATGAAGGGTTGCAGTTTCCGACCCGCGCAAGGCGCCACTCTGTGAGATGATGGCACAAGAAGTGAACTCGCTTGCATGAAGTCTCTTTTTTTAATCTGCGAAAAAATCATTTTTACTACTTATTCTTATTATTCATTACCATTTGAAGTGATATCTACCATTGCGTACTAGCAATTTAAATTAAAAAATAAATTTCTATATTCCCTCACCTCTACTTTCTTCGGATCCAATAGCAGACGATTTTCCGTCAGATAAATCTGAGGATAGGTCCTTCTTAAACCCTGTATAACAGCTTCTGTGCAGAGCGCCCTCAAATCTGAACCGCAGTACCCTGTCGATTTTTCAGCCAATGCTTCGAGAAGATGATCTGCAGGTTTGGTGTGCCACTTGCTAACATGGATCTTCAGAATCTCGAGTCGTTCCTTCATCGGTGGGAGAGGAAAGAAGAGTTCACGATCAAAACGCCCAGGACGTCGCAAAGCTGGGTCGACCGCGTCAATTCGATTTGTAGCGCCTATAACTATCACCTGGAAACGCATTTAGTTATTTTTAAACTTTGTACTTTCAGAATGATCCATCACGTCAATACCCCAAAAAAGTGTACTTTACCTCTCCTCTGTCGCTGAGGCCATCCATAAGCGCCAAGAGTGTAGAAACAATGCTGGCGTGAATCTGATCTTGCTTTGTACTTCTAACAGGTGCGAGACCGTCAATTTCATCGAAGAAAATTATAGAGGGTTTCATCTGCTGGGCTTGTTCGAAAAGTAATCTCAGTTGGCGCTCAGATTCCCCTACCCATTTCGACAAACAATCCGCACCCTTGCGCATGAAAAAAGCCACTTTTCTGCTTCCCTGGCTACATTCGTTCGCCAGGGCTCTAGCTATGAGTGTCTTTCCAGTTCCAGGTGATCCGTGGAACAATACTCCCTTCGGTGGTGTGATGTGGAATCGGTCAAAAACGTCCGGGTACATCATGGGAAATACAACCATTTCCTTCAGACAGTGAATGTGCGATTCTAGTCCCCCCACATCGTTAAACCTTATATTTGTGTCCAGCGTTATGGGATAGATGTCCGCTTTACGATCCGGTGGTCCTCCTTGTGGAATTGCTGATTGTCTATAAAAAAATAATTTATGTCAAAATTGGAGTATTTGTTATCAAAGAGCATCTGAAGGGAGATTAGATTAATTAGACCCACCTAGCCTTCTTACTCTTCTTCTTATCATATCTTTGCTGCTCAGAATCGCTTGAGTCGCTCGAGCTTGTACTCTTGCTTCTGTGCTTGCGTCTTCTCATCGAATTACTTAGAACGCTTCTCAAAGCCCGGATTGATCGTCGAACGGGTTCAACATTTGCTTGGAATCTATCCACGGTTGGTTTTTTCTGGCGTAGACTATATTTCCTAGGACCTGGTGTGTCTGAGGATCCACTCATGTCGCTGTCTTCTACTTAAGGAAAATAAAAACACAATATTTAATTTAGTAAGAGCTTAGATTCATTGGAAAATCCTCACGAATTTTTGTAATAATTGGATAGATTTTAGGAAGCTTTATCAGATGAGTGAAATGATCCCCACAATAAGTGTAAAAGACACTTTTTTCATTATTCTGATTAAAAACGATTCGAGATATTTAAATCGCAGCGATTTTTTCACGGTATCAAAAACCACTAGGATTCTTTTAACCTTACTAAAACTCGTACCTAAATGCGTTCAATTTTTTCATTTGACATCAGTCAGGACAAGTTTGGCCAATGTAGCATTAAAACTTAAGTCCCTACAGTTCCACGAGAATCAGCGCCATCGGACGGGATAAATTGTAAGCTAACGATATACCGTAGGTTAGATATTGATGCGCATGGGCGAAGATTGCTTTGATGATTATAAGTTGTAAGCGTCAACTTTCTTCTCACTCGTCAGACATAAAATTATCATCAGGATGGCGACTTAGCGGACGATTTCCAATTCCCGGTCGAGTTTTTCAATTTTCCCGATCAAATAAAGATAAAATATTCATTTTTGTCGCAGAAAGCAACAATATTATTATCGTTCATGACGTTCATTCTGAACGTCCTTCAACACAACAAATCAAAAAATGCAAATAAATTGATTTTGAAAAAGATACTCAAACTTTCCCCGGAAAAATATCATTTTTTGTACAAAAATTGAAACTATCAAACTAAGCGCTGGAACAAAATTATATGAAGATAGCAAAAAGAACGTATTTCCAACAAAGTAGTTTATTTTTCAACAAAAGTGATGCATTTTCGAATAGCACTATAAATCTTTAACTGGGACAGTTGAATTTCAAACCGAGGAGATTTATTTTCAACTGAAATTATGAATATTTAACTGGAGCACTTCAATTTTTAACCTTCAAGGTAAATATTCAGACAAAAAGAATAACTTTTTAACTGAAAGATTCATTCTGTACTAAAAAATACAATGTTTTAACAGAATAATTCAATTTCGAACTGAAGAAGCATTGAATTTTTAATAGAAAAAAAAGAATTGTCAACAAAAACTTCAATACTCAAATTTTAAATTTAGAAAAAAAATGTATATTTGACCAAACAAATGAACTTCTAAATAGAAGTATGGAATTTTCAATTTGAAAAGGTTAAATTTCCAGTTTGAAAAAAATACTTATAACAAAAAAAATTAACTTTCAACTACAACAAAAACTTTCTTTCGAACAAACTGTTACGTTTTTAAACAAAATGAGGAATATTCAAATGAAATTGTAAATGTTAAACTGCAGTAAATACAAATTGTTGAATTTTGAACCAGAATTTTTCTTTAAACATTTAGATTGATTTTATTACGAAAAGGCGAATTTTCCACAAAGAACGTAAATTCTCAAAGGAAATGGTCAATTTTCCAAGTCAAAAATTAATGTTCAACTAAATACTTGAATTTTCACCCAAGAAGATAAATTGCTTTTTGACAGAGTATGAACGTTTTCAACCAGAGGTGGTATTCAAATTAATTCAACAAGTTTTCTATTAATATTCGGAAATATTTTTTCTTCGAAATACTACTTCTACTCGAAAAACTGATTGAAGTACTTTCTTCATTTAAAATTAAGAAGAGGAGACTTTCAAATCCTACCGAATTTCAAATTGGAAGAGTAATTTTTCAAATCCCTCTTTTCTAAATCCAAATTATAATTATTTTAAAAAGTTCCCGTTCCTTGTAAAAAATTTTCTGTTTCTTGTCTCAAGTCGAATAAATTAAGAGGAAACAAGTAAAGCGTTATAAAATCATAGAAATCCAAAAATTAATTTCATAGGCAAAAAAGAATACGCTTGGCCTCAAAAATGGTTTAGCCCGCATAAAGTTTATGAGATGCTGTTCTTCTATTAGCAGAAATTTTCAAAAATATAAGGGAGCATAAAAAAGTGGGATTTTCCAAAAAAATATTTTCTCATGTTCTCAAAATTTGATGAAAAACATATGAGATTTTCTGGCAAACGCTACCATTTTATTATTCCCAATCTTTAAACAAAGTTCCTGCTAACAGAAGAAAGGCAGTCGAATTTTCCGAGAATATTATAATAATTATTATTATATCATTAAGCCATATTATTAAATATTTATTTCAATTCATGGCATTCATTCTAAACACCCTTTGGAAAAACAAATTAGGAATTATTGCAAAATAGATTAATTTTGAAAAAATACTCGAATTTTCCACGGAAAAATATCATTTTTCTACAAAAGTTGGAACAATTGAACTTACAATTGAAAAAATTAATTTGCAATAACAAAAAGAAGTGGATTTCTAATAAAATAGTACATTTTCCAACCAAAGTGATGAGTTTCCAAATAGGACTATGAATCTTCAACTAGAAAGAAAGATTAATTTTCTACCAAAAAAGTTTAATTTTGAACTGAAAAAATCATTGTTTTCAACCACAATGAAACAGCAACATTTTCAGTTTGAAAACCCAATTTCATACTGAACATTAGAGTTTTTTACTAAAACGATGAATCATCAACTAAAAAAGGTAAATTTTCAAAAAGATGAATTAATCTTTAGTGAAAAAGATAAATTATTGTCAACCAAAATTCGAATATTCATATTTTAAATTTAAAAGAACAAATTAATTTTCAACTACAACTGTGGAATTTTCAATTGGAATAAGTTAAATTTTCAGTTGAAAAAAAATTACTAATAACAAAAAAAAAAAAAAAAAAACTCTCAAACAGATCGATTTTCATGCGAAATGATGAATCTTTAAATAAGATTATAAATTTTTAACTGTAGAAGTTGAATTTTTAATCAGAAAGACGAGTTTTTTCCTGAAATGAAACAAGAAAAGTAACTTTTAAAGAAAGCAATAATTTCTTACCAAAAAATCAATTTTTCCAACAAAATATGTGAATTTTCAATTCAAACAAGAAAAGTAACTTTCGAAGAAAAATATAATTTTATATCAAAGATCGGGTTTTCAACAAAACATGTCAATTTTCAACGAACTCATTGAATATTCAATCCACAAAGACAAATTTTCATCCAAATAGTTGAATTTTGAACTATAAAAGATTATTTTTCACTAAGGATGAAACAGTTAAATTTCCAGTTACAGAAATTCATTTTCAACTAAACTGATGAATTCTCAGGTTAAATGATGAATCTTCAACTGGAATAAATGTACTTTAAGCGAAAAGGTGAATTTTCAACCATGAAAATTAATTTTCTACGGTTAAATGATGAATCTTCAACTGGAATAAATGTACTTTAAGCGAAAAGGTGAATTTTCAACCATGAAAATTAATTTTCTACGGTTAAATGATGAATCTTCAACTGGAATAAATGTACTTTAAGCGAAAAGGTGAATTTTCAACCATGAAAATTAATTT
>WSXT02169707.1:0-23140 GCA_011762715.2 Neuroterus valhalla | reverse complement strand
ACCCACACACACACACACACACACACACACACACACACACACACACACACACACACACACACACCTCTTCACTCTTTCTTCTCTTTTCTCCTTCTCTTTTTCTTTTCCTCTCAACTCTCTTATCCCCTTCTCCTCTTCTTCTGTAAAGCTTTTACTTCTTTTCTTCTCTCCTTTTCTTAAAACTCTCTTCTTATCTTATTCTTTTCGTCGCTCCTTCTCTTAATTCTCGTCTTCTCTCATCTCTTTCTTCTCTTCCCCCCTCCTTCTCTTCTTCGCTTCTTTTCTTCTACTCTTCTCTCCTTTTTTCCCCAACTCCCTTCCACACTCCTTTTCTTGAATATCTTCTTCTCTTAACTGTATCCTTCTCTTCTTCTCTTCATCTCTTCTTCTCTCCTCATCTTCTTCTCTTATTCTTTCAAACCGATTCTCCATTTCTTATCTTACCTCTCTGTTTTTTTTTTCTCTTATTCTGTTTTCCCTCAACTCTCTTTTTCTCTCCTTCTCTTCTCCTCTGATTCTCTTCTTCTTTTGCCTCCCTTCTTCTCCTCTTATATCAACACACTTCTCTCAACTCTCTTCTTCTTTCCTTCTCTTAACTCTCTTAACTCTTTTTCTCTTCTTTTCTTAACTCGTTCCTTCGCAATCCCCGTAAACCTCTCCTTCTCTTCTTCTCCTAACTCTCTTTTTCTCTCATTCTTTTCTTCTTTTGTCTCCCTTTCTTTCCTCTTATATCAGCACTCTTCTCTTGACTCTCTTCATCTCTTCTCTCCTGCTTTCCGTCTTCTCTTCTTCTCATAACCCTCTTCATGCCTTCTCTCATCTTCTTCTCTTCTTTTCTTCTCCTCTTTACTCTCTTCCTCTCTTGAACGTCTTCTTCTCTTGTTGTCCTCTCTCTTTTTCTTATCTTCTCCTTCTTTTCTTCTAATTGTCTTCTTCTCTTATTTTCCTTACTCTTTCCTTCCTTTTACTCTCGAACCTCTTCTTCTCTTCTCCTCGGCTTCTCTTCTTCTTTTCTTACCTCTCTCCTTTTCCTGATTCTCTTCATCTCTTCTTCTCTCCATCCTTTTTTTCTGTTCTTGTCCTCTCCTTCCTTTTTTCACTTCTTTCCGTCTCCTCTTAAATGTCTTCTTTTCTTCTCCTTTTATTTCCTCATTTCTCTTCTTCTCTCAACTCTCTTATTTTCTTCTTCTCTCCTTCACTTTTCCTCTCAACTCTCGTCTTATCTCCTTCTGTTCTTTTCTTCGACTCTCAACTCTTTCCTTCTCTCCTTCTCTAAACTCTTCTACTTTTCTTTCCTCTTTTCTCATTCCTCCCTTCTTTTCTTTAATCTCTACTTCTATTCTCCTTTTCCTATCTTCTCTTTTTCTCTTCACCCTCTTGTCCTTTTCTTCTCCGAACTCTTTTTTTTAACGCCCTTCTTCTCTCCTTCTCTCAACTCCCTTCTTCTATTTTTTCCAAACTCTCTTCTTCTCTCCTTCTCTGAACTCCCTTAATCTCTTCTTCATAAAAAGCTTACGCTTCCATCGTGTGGTCTAACGCAAACGCTGTTTTCCCTATAAAAAATCAGATTTCTTCAATTATTAAAAATTAGTTTTGTTCAAATTTTTTATTTTATCTTCCTTTTCGTTCAATTCAGATGATAGATTCTTTTGAATAAGGAATTTTTATGATAATGTTAATTTTATATTCTGATTCAAAAATCAGTGCATGGTTTTTTCTAATAAATGTAAATAAGGCATTCTCCATTCATAATTATTATAATTATGAAGCTTAAAGTGCTAAAGTTGAAAAAGTTTTACTGATTTTGAAACTATTTATTGAAACATTCATCAGAAAATTCTGAAAATAATTACACATTCCTGAAACAGCTATTGCTACAATGAATGAAATCATTGATCTATCATCATGATTAAAACATTTTTAACTTTTTTTTTGGAATTCGCGATAGCATATCTTCCACGTTATGCATGAACAGTCTAAAGGAATCCAGCGAATCGGTACTCTGAATTCTTTTTTAATAGAAATCAAGAAAGCGTTTCCGTGACACGAGTTTTACATTCCTTTCTTCGAAAAGCGTGTATAAAATTTAAATAATCGAGAGTTGCAGATCAAGAATGAAAAAAAGTGTTCTCAATATTTTTGCTACTAAAATCAGTTATTATCAGTTTTATTATTAGTTATTATTATTATAAGTTATTTCCTATTCATGATAGGCCAGTGATGGGGCCCGAATAGTCCTTAAACGCTGTTCTAGCCAGGATTAAAAAATTATTACACGGAATTTAATATAATTTCGATTGGATTCTATTCAATGAAATGGGTAGTAGGATTTCAGCTGAAATGTTTCTAATCGAACTTGCTATAACATTCTATCTTAATGTATTCTATAGAATTCATCATAGAATTTGAACTGGTTCCTTTCATGGAATTTAACATAGGCTTTCATCTAATAACAAGTCCATAGGATTCCAGCTGGATTAAAAAAAATGAAATTCGCAACAGAACTGACGCTGATTTTCTCATGGAATTTGGCATAGATTAGCTATTGATTGTAACGGAGAACTAACCATAACATTTGAACTGATATACCATAACATTCTGTCTAAAAATTATTTCATTAAATCCTAGCTAAAAGAACTAGAATGAAACAACTGAAAATTTTCTATGGGATTCACCCTAGAATTCAGACTGAATACAATAACGGAATTTATTCGACAATTCCAACCTGATTCGTGTAATAGAATTCAATATAGAATTTCAGCTGGATTTTTATTTCCATAGAATAAGATCTGATTTTCAAACGTAATTTACCATAGAATTTGAGCTATTAATTGTAACTTAGAATTAACCATGGAATTCCAGTTAAGAATTATCCCAGGAAATCAACAATAATTTCAATGCAATTTTATTCAATGGAATTTAACATGGAATTCTGCCTGACTTTCTTCACAGAATTTACCATGGAACCACAGCAACTTTTTTAATAGCATTCGCCATAGAACTACTGTGACATTAAAATTTCACGATTTTAATCCACGCAAATTAAATCTGGATAACTTTAAAAAACATTTTTCCATATTTACGCTTGAGAGTTTCGAATCACAAATTTCGAGATCTTAATTTCACAATCCATTCGGAGAAATTTATATTTTTCAAAATTTGTAGATTTAAAAAGCGAATTTCAAATCTAAATAAATAGATTCAACGAACAAGATAAGTTATTACAAAATATTTCTCATATATTTTCCTCTTCAAAATATATACACCGACGAACAATTAAGACTTTACCTGATAAACAAATAAATACAAACCTATAACCGAACCACATAACTAAATATTAATGAGCCTTAATTCAAGCAAATCTAATCCACATGCTCATGTTGTGCGTTACTTTCTCGCCACGTGTTTTGTACAAGCTCGACAAATTTCCTCCACAAGTGGCTTTTTGATGTAAAGAAGAGGGCGCAAGCTCCAATGAAAATCCACGATAACACGAGGCAATAATCAGTTTCATTAGAAGGCGTGCTCGAAACTGGGCCACTGAAATCTGCCGAAGTCACGTACAAGGATCCGTTCGGCGTCTGGTTCGTTAAATGAGTTATGAACCTCGAAAAAGCCTCCAGAGTGTAGACAGTTTCGTTAAATTTCGCAACTGGTTTCCCATTGTGGAAAATCACGAGAGTTGGGACCCCAACGATTCCATGCTGGGTGTTGAAACTGAAATTTGAATCAAGATCAATTGAAAATTATAATGATAATGATAATAAATAATCAAAAAATTTATTTTTTAAAAAGATTAGGGAACGTATTTCTTCTGATTTCTTTTTTTATACTTGCTAATATTTGTTTGTGAGGTAAACCTTACCAATTATTCCTTACAATATCGTCCTAAAATTATTCTTAATCATGGACGCTTTCGACCTTTGCGACCTTCCCCTGGCCTTTCGTTTCCTCTTACCTCTTTCAATCGAAAGGTTGATCTAAAGTCATTTATCGACCCTTCATTAACTCCTCTCTTTTTCATGGACTTCCATAGCACCATTGAGTTCACGGAGTCAAATGCTGCTTTAAAATCCACATACAGTGCAACTTGCTTTCCTTTCTTTGTGACCCAAGTTCCCATTGAACAGAAAATTGAACAGATATACTTTGTTTGTGGTCCTCATCCCTTTCCTAAACTCTGTCCGATTGTGCGTTTAACTTTCCTTTTCCTCGAACCGTCCTTCCAGACTCTTCCTAAGCACTTCTGCGTGAACTTTATATCCTGACATAAGCGTGATACATACTTCTATATTCATCTACCCCTTTTCCCTCTCCTCTCTTGGTTAGTCTTCCCTGTCTTTCATTCCCCTGACCGCCCTGCATCTCTCTAATCCTTGTTGCAAATTCTCCATATCTTTTTTCTCATCCTTTCTCCACTATATTTCAGTGCTTCATTATCCACGCCATCCTCACCTGTTGCCTTGTTTCTTTTATGTTTTGCTATTGCCTCATTCTCCTCTTCTCTACCAATAACTTCTCCGTTTTTCTCGTCCCGTGCGACCATCCTTCTTCCTTCCCTCATTACACTATTTTCCACGCCTCCCAACAGCCCATTGAAATACTCCGTCCACTCCCGAATCCCGATTTCCTCATTTATACTCTTCCCACCTCTTCCTTCCCTGTTTACCACTTCTCATTCTCCTCCTTTACCGGTAGCTCGACCTCTTCCATGTACCTCTCATTCTTTCGTCATCTCTTTCCCCCCTGTTTCGTTCCCCTTCTTAACATTTTTGTACACTCTCCTTCATTCTGTCTCTACTTTTCCTACATTCATTGCCCTGCAACCTCTCCTGCCCCCTCTCTATGTCTATTTTATATATTTTCTCTCGGTCTCGATTTCTCTTTCACCTTATCAATGAATCTTTTGAGATTTTCACCAACGTGTCTACACCTTCCCTCGCCAAACTCTTCACCTTCTCGCTTTCCATTTTTTCCGGGAATTCTTTTGAATTTTCTTCCTCCTAGCTCTCCATTTTTTCTTTCTTTTTCCCCTTCCCATCATCTCTCTCCCTATCGCGTTTCGAGCCTCCAAATATCAAATTCACTATAGCCGGAATGTGCTCCCTCTATTAACATCAATTCCCTATCCTTTTTCTCCATCCATTTCTTTAGTACTCTCCACTCTTCCTCTTCTCCTCTCCGCCTGTACATACTAGCAATGGCAATCTTCTCCCTCCTTACCCTCACTTCTCTTAAAATTACCCCTTCAACATCTTCTCTTCCATCCGCTCTCTCATCTCCAACAACAAATAGGGTTGTGAGTCCATGAAACGATTCATTGAAACATTGAAAGTTTCATGAAACAATGAAAAGTTTCATGGGATCAAAGTTTCTGAAACGTTTGAAAGTTTCACAAACACATATCTGCGCTTGCGCACTCATGTCAGGTTTAGGTTAGGGCATTTAATGGCGTTGGCCGTTTAACAGTCGAATAATCGTGTTGAAACTTAAAATCTTGAAATCGTTTTGAAAATTGAACAAAAAAAAAAAATGTAATATATATTAAATAGGAAATTAATTTCATTTTATCGATATCAATTTGCAAATTTCTCAAATGGAATATTTTTTAATTACATGTTTCTAAAAATAATTACATTAGTTGTAAAAATTGGGTTTGGAACACAAAGGATACAGTTGGATGTTTATATTTGATACTTGATAGTATTTTTCCGAATTTTGAATTTTCCCGCCCTAATGTTTCAAACTTTGAAACGTTTCTAAAGTTTCATGGAACTTTTCATTTGGTAAAAATTCCTGAAACTTTACAATCTTAACAGCAAACATCAAATTTCCGCAAGAAAATGAAAATTCATTGAGGAAGAATTGTTTCTTAGAAGATGCTAATTCGTAGGAATTTGTCCAATTAATGCGAAAGTACACAGAATTAGAGTAGACACTTATTATGAATGCCTTCTAAAAGTATCAAATCCTTCAATAAATGTATAAACTGTTATAAACAAATTACTCAAAGTAAGTCAGCTTTTTCGTAAAAACGATATTCAAGGTTGTTACAGAAGTTCGGTTATCAAAATTACAGGACATTTCCAATTTCCCAAGTCAACTTTTAAGAAACTTCTTGGAAAAATTTTTAAATAATTTATTTTAAAATGTATACTTAGACTAATTTTTAAAAATTGTACTATTTGCAATACCGTAATTCAAATATAGATGGACTTGAGTATTTATTGAATAAGATTTCTTTACTCTACTCCAGAAGATCAACTTTCTACCAAAAAGATGAATTTTCGACCGAAAAGATGAATTTTTAATAGAAAAAATCAATTTTTATCCAAAAATGAAACAGTCCAATTTTTTGTTCAGAAAATTAGTTCTCAGAAAAATGATAAAACTTTCAACCAAGGAGATAAGTTTTCAACTATGAATATGAATCTTTGATAGAAAAAAAGAATTTCCACACAAAAAAATGAACGAATTGTCTACCAAGGAAATTAATTTTAAAACTAATAGAACCTCTAATAGAACCCAAGAAGGAAATCGAACTATTTTTGCCTGAAAGTTTTTTTTTACAATGAAATAGCGTTTTAGTTGGTCCAGTCCAACTACTTTGTAGAACATTCATTATTTTAGTTGGAAATCCATCTTCTTAATAGAAAAAAATTGTTTATCAGAAATTACATTTTTAGGTTGAAAAATAAACTACTTCGTGCAAAAATTTCCTTTCAGCCTTATAATCTCAATTAATTTATTTAAAATTTTACACTTTTAAAAAGGATTGGAAATTCTATCATATATGTAGTAATGAATTCAACTTTTTTTAAAGAGTTCACTTTTTTCGCTCTGTTGCTGAACATTAACCTGTTTTGTTTGACGATTAAATTATTTGGCTGGAAACTCCTCTTTATTGGCTCAATTCTACTGTTTTGGATTTTGAACAGAAATCTTCTTCCGGTTAAAACATCGACTGTCACATTTTTCGTTGAGAGTTCATCTTTTCTGTTGAAATTCGACTGTGATTTGTTGCAAATTATAATCCTTTATGATTAAAATAGTGAAAAAATCATATTTTTTGTTAAAAATTAATTTTTTTAAATTCAAACTTCAATTACTTGGTTGAAACTCAAGCTTCTAAGCTAAAAAGTCATATTTTTTCTTCTAGTCTTGTTGAAAATATATTACCAATATTTCTTCTCGTAAAATCTTGCCATTCATTATATGTTTATTTTATAAACCAATGAACATTTAAGACGTCTCCGAGCAAAAATAAGTAATGTTTTGTTCTAATTTTGTTGCCATTATATTTCCACTGATGTTTTGTGGGAAAATGTTGCTACTCATTACTAAGTGTTAATTTTATAAACAAATTATACGAAATTATACAAATTATGTGAAAAAATGCACATTATAGATGTTCATAGGTAGAAAGGAAGTGTTCTCATTTCTAGTCTTGTTAAAATTATGTTGCTAATAGAAAAGGAAAACGATTTTTTCTGGCTATAAATCTCTACAATTTAGACTTGTTTATATGATACCTTTATAAAATAAACAATAAGTGAAAAATATGAAAGTTTTTACCCAAAGTATTATTGTAAATAGAATACTAATAACATCAGAACAAGAAACAGTTGTTTTTTTCTTGAGAGCGCCTAAAATGTGCATTTGTTTGCATAATTTGTCTACAAAATAGGAAAACATTAATGAATAGAAAGATTCTTCAAGGAAACACCATTGCGATAATATAATTCCTAGACTAGAAGGAAAAACTATTTCTTTCTGTCCACAAATGCCTGTCCATAATGTCCTTTATACCATTCATCTATTAAATTATTTATTAAGAAAATTATTTTACTTCAAATAATAAAGTATCATCTTAAAATGGAAGCAAACCATTTCAGAGCAGAAATGTACGTTAAAAATGAATAATTGCAAATGTCGATTATTCATCAATACATCTCATATGTAAAAATTAAAACAAAAATACAAAAAATCGTAAATCAGCTTCCACCAATCTCGGAAGAATCTAATCCTGAATTTAAAAAAAAAAACCTAAACTTAATGCAAAATTGCGTTCTTGAAGTTGTTTTGAACCTCGTTTTTTGATTCCACTCTACTGCACCAAGTTGAAATAAGAGATCCGGTTAAATGAGATTTTTGGATCCCTTATAATAATATGGCAACCCACAAACATTTTACAATGAAAATTATAATGATCGGTCTAGCACTTTCCGAAAAGTCAATTTTTGTTTTTCATGCCTAAGAAATAAAGAAGGTATCACAAGATTATGTAGTAAATATTGGTTGAAATTTCTTCAGAAATGTTTTTCATTAAATAGAGTATAAAATATTTTCCTTACTCAAATTTTGATATTCTATTCTACTTGAAGACACAGATCTAATTTGAAAAAAGCCCCTCCATTATTTCCGTTTTCACCATAGAATAAAAAAAATATTTTAACGAATATTTACTAGATAATCTTTTGATTACCTAATTTTTCATAAATTAAATATAAAAATGGATCTTTCTAGGTAAATAATTACACTATCAATTACATCAATGGAAATAAATATAAATACAACACTTCTCTCTTTAAATATAATTTTTAGTAGAGAAGAGGTAGAAATTGTAATTTTTTTTAAATTAGCTTTTGCAGGGTGGCAATTTGGCGGACGATTTCAAATTCCCGGTTCTCCATGGTCAATTTTTTTAATTTTCCCGGTCAGCTAGAAGAAACATATTTATATTTCTCTCAAAACGCAAACATTTATTTTTATTCATGATGTTCCTTCTAAATATTATTTAACACAACAGATGAAACATTACAAAATAAATCGATTTTGAAAAAAATACTCAAATTTTCAACAAAAAAATATAATTTTTTTTAACGAAAATTGGGACAGTTAAACTCACAATTAAGGAAAATAAATTCACGATAACAAAAAAAAAAACGGATTTTCAACTATTAGTTCATTTTTCAATTAATTTGGAAATAGAAAGAATAATTTTATAAGAAAAAATATAATGTTTCAACAAAATAGTCGAGTTTCGAACTAAAAAAATATTCATTTACAACGAAAAATGGAAGAGTAACATTTTTAGCAAAAAAAAACAATTGTAAACCAAGCATAAGTATTTATTACTAAAAAGAAGAATCTTTAACTAAAGGAGTTGAGTTCTCAAACAGATAAATTAAGTTTTACTGAAAAAGATTATTAAATGAAAATTTGATTGCTCAAATTTTGAATTGAGAACACTAAAATTTTTACTTTAGAAAACCAATTTCAAACCAAGCAAAAGAGTTTTATGCTAAAACGAAGAATCTTCATCTAAAGAAGTTGAGTTTTAAACAGATAAATTAACTTTAACTAAAACAGATAAATTGTCAACGATGATTTGAATACTCAAATTTTGAAATAGAAAAAATAAATGTTTAACTGTACAAATGAACAACTGAAAGATTTGAGTTTTAGACAGATAAATGAAATTTCATTGAACAAGATAAATTGTCAACAGAAAATTTACTCAATACTCAAATTTTAAAATGAAAAAAAATGGATCTTCAACTTAACAAATCAGTTTTTAACTGAAACTATGGAATTTCCAATAGGAATAAGTTACATCTTCAATTAAAACGATTACCCATTGCAAAAAAAAAAAAAATTTTCACCGAAAAAACTAACTTTCAACAAACAAAAAAAAACGAACTGCCGAACAAATTACTACATTTTCACAAAAAATGATGAAGAATGAAGTGAAATTGTAAATATTTACCTGAAGTAGCCGAATTTTAAACCAGAAAGACTAATTTTTAACTGGAATGATAATAATTTTACTAGAATAGTTCAATTTGTGACAAAAAATTAATTTTCAACCAAAAAATATCGTTTTTCAACAAAATGGTTGAAATTTGAACTATAAAAATAAAAATTTTCAAACAAAAATGGAATAGTGACATTATTAGCTCAAAAAATTATTTATAAACCAAACATAAAAATTTTTAACTAGATTAATGTTCGACTAAAATGAAAAATGTTTAGCTGTATAACTTGAACTGTTAACCGTGAAGAAGAAATCCTGAGGAAGAATATTAACTTCCGAAGGAAAAGATCATTTTCTAACAAAAGAAAAACCCGACTTTTCAACAAAATATGTGAAGTTTCAACAAAATAATTGAATTTTCACCAAATTGGCGAATTTCGAACTACGAAAGATCAATTTTCCACTAAAAATAAAGCAGTTAAATTTTCAGTTGAAGAAATTTTTTTAATTTTCAGGTATAAATCTTCAAATGAATAGACAAATTTTAAGCGAAAAAGATGAATTTTCGACTATAAAAAATAATTTTCCACGGAAAAGGAAAATTTCCCATGAAGTGCATAAATTCTTAAAGAAATACTTTAATTTTCAGATTCAGAAATCAATATTCAATTAAAATTTAAACAAGTTTTCTATCATAATTCAGAAATATTTCTTCTTCGGAATACTTCTTCTACTCTAAAGACTGCTTGAAGTACTCTCATCATTTAAAACTGAGAAGAGAGAAAATTTTTTCGATAAAATTTAGGTAATAATTCTTTCTGTATGTTTGGGCTATCATAAATTTGATTATCAAATTTGAGTCAGCTAAAAAAATCTCACAGAGCAACAGATTTGCAAGACATTTTTCTAATAATGGACAAAAATAAAAATTCTTCCTCTCATGAAGTATAGATGTATTCAGATATTTTGAGAATCAGATTTAAGGAAAGTTACATTCTTTATATCAAATGATGATATGTCTTTTTGATCCATAAAAAGAGAGCGGTCATCTCTCGTATTTTTTTGATAGAATTTTAAATAGGTTGAATCAAATAAATTTCCGGTTTTTAAATTAAATTCCCGGTCAATCAAATTCCCGGTTTCCCGGTCAAGTCGCCACCCTGTTTTGTAAATAAATGAAATGTTACCTTTGGTATTTCATCGCATCGAGTGCAACTGCTTTGATGTGAGGAAAAAATCTGGTCAGTGCATTAAAATGAGGAGCAGCCTGACTGCTAAAAACGCACCATCTTGTGTAGAAAAGAACAACGAGACAAGGCCCTGGCATTAATTTGATTTCTGTACTGTTTCTGGATCGATTTGCTGGTCCTGGTTCCAGAATTAACAACTCTACTAGCCTCGTCGCATTCACTATCTATAACGGTACAATAATTATTAGTATTATACTTTGTTTTAATAATTTTAAGAGCTGAGTTTATATCAGGGATCACAACAGCTTAGTAGTTCAATTTTAGGTAAAAAAGAGGATTTTTTCAGGAAAAGAGGGTTGGAAGGAGATTCTACTTATTCTTTTTAAAATATTTATATCATAAATTTGTATCAGAAGCTCTAAGGTGTTCAAAACATTTCCAAATATTGGGTACGATGAGATTACGGTGTGGAAAAAAATAGGTGCGAAACTTAGCAATAGGCCTCCATTTTTCACCTTTCTCGATTAAAAAATCTTTCTTGGTTGAAAACCCGTCGTTCTGATTTGGAATTGATTTTTTTTTGTAAGAATTCCATCTTTTTTGTGCAAAAAATCCACATTTTTTTGGTTAAAATATCAAATATCACATTTCTCATAAAGAATTTTCCTGTTTTTATTGAACCGTTAACTATTTAGTTGAAAATTCAACTCCTTACATTTATGTCTTTCGTTGAAAATAAAACTTTTTTGTTAGAAAATTCGCTTTCTTCAGTGAAAAACCAACCAATTCGAATAAAAATTTTGAATGTCATTCATATTGGATATTGGTCGATTTTATTAAAAATTCAACTGTGTATATGGTTAAAAATCCATGTATTTTTTTCAAAGATCTTTTTTCGGTAAGAATTCAATCTTCTTGGTTGAAAATTAACCTACTTTGTTGAAAATGCAAGATATTTACCGAAATTCGAAACATTTGGAATCAAACCTAATATGGTATCCACATTATTTTCAGTTTTTTTGAAAAATAAAGTCTCAAATTCGAAACACTTTAGGCACTTTTTGGAACAAAATAAGCAAATAAGTTGTTTTCTGAAGTCTTGAATTTCTGTTCGTGGTTCTTGAAAAAAATTTAAACTTCGTGAAAATAAAAAAATTGGGTCGAAATTTCCAATTTTAGGATTTTCAGGGGATTTTTCCGAATTTGAGAGGAAAAAAAATAGGATCAGGTAAAAAGAGGAGACAAACTGTGATCCCTGTTACACTCAATTTTTATGCTGTGTTTTACCTCGACAGGTCCATGGACTTTGTCAATGGAGCAATTTACTTTGGTGATGTTCTTCTTAGGATCTTTTATAGTAACATTTGATTTTATAGTAGAATCTTCCACTTCCTCTAACTCTAAATTGCTTTCTTCACTTTCACTCGTGAAGTTTGAGTCTAGATTTTCTGTTTGATTTTTCCTCACGGGAATTTCAATTTCTACATTTTCCTGTTCTTCAAAAGTTTCTTCGTCACCAACAACGATTGTGGCATGCACCACTGAAATGGAAAAATATTCTTTTTTATACAGAGGGACATAAAAAAATGAAGGAACTAAAAAAGATAGAGTAAAAAGAAGAAAATTATTGGATGAAATTTAAAGAATACTTTTATCTTAACAGATTTAAGAATTGAATTTTCTGTTGTATTCTTGGCAAATTTATCAAAAAATCGAAGGAATCTTCATCAAATTCTACGGCTTACTTTAAAAAAGGCTTTATTTTTTCGAGTTATAACTTTATTCTTCTAGGTTTCCTGATTTTGTGAATTTCTTTTAGAATTCGAAACACTTTCTCAAACTTCTATACATATTTTTTAAATTGCTCTAGAATTCTCGTAGAAATATAGAATTCTATACGGAATTTTTATAGGTATTCAGAATAATATATCGAATTTTTCAAACATTTAATTTTTTTTTTCATTTCCACGTGAACGTCGCAGAAATAATTTTATACAATTATTATATGAAATTCTTTTACGATAGCACTAAATTTCTCATGAATTTACTTCGAACACGAAAAGCCATTTGAAAAATAGAATAACTGTAGTTTATCTATGATACCTACAGTTGAATTTCAACATTTTTGAAGACCAAATTTATAATTAGAAAAGGAATAAAAGTGGTCGAGAATTCCTTGAAAATCTATTTTTCGAACACCCGTAAATTAATTATTTCCTTTCCAAAATTTTTTGACAAATAGCTCAGTTAGAGTAGAAACATTAATTTTATGAAATATTTATCTAAAAAATGAATCACTTACCTAAAAGGATGCCAAATATGACAAGTTTATTCTTACAAAAGTGCATTTTACACACATAACCTGAAAATACGAATGTCAACTTTTCTGGCCAAAATTCTTGATTGTTTTTATTTCTTATTCCAAAATATAAACTTTCACCCTTTCAAGATACTCATTACTTCCCTCATATTACTTTTTCTTTGGTTTGTTAATCATTTATTCATAAAATAGAAAAGGTAAATATTGCAACGACTACAAGCAAAGATGCTACAAGTTTTTTTTTATTTTATAACCTAACCTAACCTCACGCCCTCACGGAGAAAACAGAGTTTGATGGCGCCATATTTAAATTGGAAGATATGAAAAGCTTCAAATCTCTGAATTAAACGTGAAACAATGTTATTTGAAAAGAAGATGAATTTTCAACCGAGAGTTTAAATTGTTATTCATGAGGATAAATATACCACCAAAGTTTTTAGCCCAAAAATAGATTTTCCGAAAACTAGTTTGACTTTCAACTAAGTAGCAAAATTTCCAACCCGGAAAATTTTCAATTTTAATAAAGAAACTGTTCAATTTCAATTAAGAAAGACGAACCTTAAAAAAACTTGTCGAATCTTTATCCAATCAAGATTTTCTAGTCAAGAGAAGAAAGAACTCTGATATCTTATTATTTTTTGTTACCTATAATTTCAAGAAAGTACAAATTATCCATTTTTGAAGACAAAGTTTTGTTTTTCACTAACAGATATAGAAAGAGATAATTATTTATGTGAATTAAATATTACGACCTTTGGCACAACTTTGAAATCGATTATGCAAGTGCAAATTTCACAGAAAATCAAATTCAAATAAATTCTAAAGTAAACTTATAACTTTTTAATTTTTTTTATAAAATGAATAATAACCAATTTTGGTATAACATTAAAATAAATTGTGCAAGGAAAAATTCCATATTCTGGGGTTAACATATTATATCATATATTTAAATCTACATTTTTATAAGATTGGTCATAACTCTCCACTTTGGTTGAATTGAACCTTATCTTCTAGACATAAAATCGAACTTGATTCTACCAAATTAATATTCATTCAAATCAAACAATTAAGGCAGTAAATTAAATTTATTTAACATTTCATAATACCAAAAATATACATGTACTTAATCACTTTCTCCATCCATCTCAAATAAACTCTGCAAAAAATTATTCCATCCATTCACTTCTCGAAATATCACAGAATGAGTCGAGCTGGCATTTCCTCTGGTTTGTTCTTGAGGGCAGCAAGAATATTGTTGGCTGTTATTTTGGCCATTTCTTCCCTGGTCTCAATGTTGGCACTTCCCAAATGAGGAATAACAACTGTAAAAAATGTTGATATTTTAATTTACAAATTGAATATGGGCTGGAAACAACTTTGGCATCCATAGAATTGAAATTTCTTTTGTTTACAAAAAATAATACTGAAAACATATGAAAAAAAAATTCCTACTTTTGTTTCTCAATAAATTTTAGATCAGCCATTACTAGCGATGTGCCGTTTTAGGAATCGATAATACTTTTTGGAATTATCAGCTGAAAATATAAAAGAAAAGATTTTTGGTCGCTGGAACTTTCAAAACTTTGACATTTTCAGCTACATTTATAATAGTTCGAGATGGGAAATACCTAGAATGCATTTTGAAAATATGCTTTTCAATTTCAAAAACTAAATCTCACTTCTGCCGTTTCTTGCAAAAAAAGGTCCATTTTCTACCAAAAAAGATGAATTTTCAGCGACAAACAGTTGCGTTTTCAAACAAACAATTTAATCTAAATGTGGGAAAAAATTCTTTTGGTAAAGCTCAATTCCTACCGAGGAAAATGAATGTTCAACAAAACAGTTGAATTTTCGAAAAAAGAAATGACTTGTTAACAAAATTGTTGTATTTTCAAGCTACGAAGACATATTGAAAAGAAAAACAAATTGTCGATCAAACAAATCGACCAAAAAAAATTTGGTTGAAATTTCCCAAAATTTTAACCTACAAAGATGAATCTTCAAACAACTTGTAGAATTCCTTAACAAGAAAAATTGAACTTTAACCAGAGAAAGTTTGAATAAAAAATATGGATTTTCAAACAAGAAGCTGAATTATCTGAAAGCAATTAAACTCTCAATCCAGAAGGACGAATAAAATTTCCAAAAAAACAGTTGAATTTCCGACCAAAATGATAAATATCTAACACAAAATGAATTTTCAAAAAACAAGTTCAACTTTCAAGCAAGAAGCTGAATATTTATTTGAAAATGAATGATTTTCATAACAAAATATAATAGCATTAATATTGGCAAAAAAATATATATATAAAATATCGAGAACAGTCTAATTTAAAAAGAAGATTCTTAACAAAAAATGAAATAGTCAGTATTTGAACCAAAAGAGGTTTGAATTCTTCGATTCTCAACCAAACTGGATAAATTCTGAATTAAACAGACAAAACGGCGAATTGTCTCAAACACAGCTGCATTTTTTAGCAAAATAATAGAATTCTCAACCCAAATCGACAAATTTTCAACACAATAAATGGAATTCTAATCCCAAAAAGGCAAATCTTCTACAAAAAAGAGGAATTTTCATCCAAAAAGTTAATTTACAATAGAAAAAATTTTGTTCAAATAAATAGTTCAATTTCAAACATAAAACGCTCAGTTTCCAACCAAATAATCAAATTTACGATCAGAGAGAAAAGAAGGAGGAAAAATAACAAAACAAAATAATAAAATAACAAAACAAAAAAATAATAATAACAAATCAAGATAAAAATATTTTCTTTTGCTGGAAATTTATATTTTGAAATGGAAATGTATCTAATACTTTTCTGTTTAACGATGCAACTATTTGGTTGCATCGGCAACTCTGGCAAAAGTTTCGGATAGGAATCCATTTCGAATCATTCCAGAATCTGTATCCAAAACAATCCCAAATAAGACCTTAATTTCGTTCAGTCTAGAAACGTTTCAAAATTAATATGACTCAATTCGATTCATTCTAAACTTCTAATCCGAATCAATTCGAACCTAATTTTCAATCCGAATGAATCGGAATAAATTCGAACTCGAATGGATCCTAAAATGGATCGAAAATAGTTTGGATCATCCCGAGGTCAGATTCATTCGGATCGGAATTTTTGTTCGGATTGATTCGGTTTGGAAGTTCGGATTAAATAGGATTGAGTCGGATTAATTTTTAAACGATTTGGATCGAACGAGAATAAGGACTGTGTGGGATTGGTTCGGATACAGATTTCGGAATCATTCGGAAAGATCCGGAACGCATTCCTAGCCGAAACTGTCGCCAGGTTAATCTGTTTTTGTTGTAAATTCAAAAAGTTCTCTATAATATAAAACTATAATGCCATCAGTATTGTGTGATTAAATTCAACTGCTTTTCATTTTCAATTAAAAGATTTTTCGCTTGAAGATTTATAATTTTAGTTGATGATTTACAGGGTGGCGATTCGGCGGGCGATTTCCAAATCCTTTATTACAACAGATCAAACATTGCAGAATAAATCAATTCTAAAAAGAATACTCTAATTTTCAACAAAAAAATAATATTTGTTCACGAAAATTAGAACAGTTAAATTTACAATTGGAAAAATTAATCTGCTATAAGAAAGAAAAATAGATTTCTAGCAAAACAGTTCATTTTTCAACCAATGTGATGAATTTTCAAATAATATTATGAATCTTCAATCAGAACAGTTGAATTTCAAAACAAGAAGATTAATTTTCAAATAGGAAGTACAAATTTCTAAGTACAAATACGATTTTTCAACAGAATAGTCGAATTTCGTACTTCAAAATCATTATTTTCAACCCAAAATGGAACAGTGACATTTTTATTTTAAAGAGCCAGTTTCAAAACAAGCATGAGTGTTTTATAAAAAAAAAAAAAGAATCTTTACCTGAAGGAGTTGAGTTTTCAAACAGATGAATTAACTATTACTGAAAAGATAAATTGTTAAAGAAAATTTTATTACTCAAATTAAAAAAAAGGATGTTTACTTAAACAAATAGATTTTCAACTGAAACTGTGGAATTTCAATTGGAATAAGTTAAACTTCCAGTTGAAAAAAATTACTTATAACACAAAAAACTAACTTTTAACCAAAAAAACACATTTTTTAAAACAAATTATTAGATTTTCACAAGATATAATGGAGGATCAAATGAAATTGTAAATGTTCAATTGGAGTAGTTGAATTTAAAACCAGAAAGACGAATTTTGAAATGAAATGAGGAACATTTAACTAGAATAGTTCAATGTTTGACAGAAACTTAATTTTCAACCAAAAAATACAATTTTTCAACAGAATGGTTGAAACTTGAACCATAAAAATAGAAATTTTGAAAAAAAAATGGAACAGTGACATTTTTGGATTGAAACTTTGATTTTAAACTAAACATTAAGAGTTTTCAACAAGATGAATGTTCGACTAAAATGAAAAATGTTTATTTTGACTGTGTAACTTGAATTGATAACCATAAAGAAGAATTTCGGAAGAATATTAACTTCCAAAGAAAAAGATAATTTTCTACAAAAAATTGATTTTTCAACAAAATATGTGAAGTTTCAACGAGATAATTGAACTTTTAATAAAAAAAAAAAAAAAACGAATTTTCACCGAAATGTCGCGTTTTGAACTAGAAAAGATCAATTTCTCACTAAAAACGAAACAGTTAAATTTTCTCTTGAAGAAATTTATTTCCAACCGAACTGATGAATCTTTAGGTATAATGATGAATCTTCAAAGAATAATAGATGTATTTTAAGCAAAAATATGAATTTTTAACCCTAAAGATTTATTTCCTACAAAAAAGGCAAATCTCCCACGAAGTACATAAATTCTCAAAGAAATAGTTTGGTTTTCGAAATCAAAAATCAATGTTCAACTAAATACTTGAATTCTCACCAGAAAAAGATTAATTGATTTTCAAGCAAGTAGTAACAATTTCAACCAGAGTAAAATTTTGAATCGAAATAATGAAACTATAACAATAAAACTTGATTTTCAACAAACAAGTGTAAATTCAAAACAAGTAGTTGAATTTTAAACTAAAAAAGGATGAATTTGCAATGAACAATCAGGGTGGCGATTCGGCGGACGATTTCAAATTCCCAAACATGTATTTTTATTCGTGTCGTTCATTCTAAAAATCCTTCAACACAACAGATCAAATATTGTAAAATAAATCAATGATTACAAGAATACTCAAATTTTCAACAAGAAATTAAATTTTTTTAACGAAGATTGGAACAGTTAAACTTACAATTAAGAAAAGTCAATTTAAGATAACAAAAAAAATGTATTCCCAAAAAAATGGTTAATTTTTCAACCAATGTGATGAATTTTCAAATAACATTACGAGTCTTCAACCAGAATAGTTAATTTTCAGACCAAGAAGAAGAATTTTCAACCGAAAAGATAAATACTCAAATGGAGCACTTCAATTTTGAACCATGAATGGGAATATTCAAACAAGAAGATTCATTTTCAAAAAGAAAGAATAATTTTCCAAAGAAAAATACAATTTTTCCACAAAGTAGTCGAATTCCGAAAACAAAAAATTATTATTTTCAACGAAAAATGGGACAGAAACATTTTTAATTTAAAAACCAATTTCAAACCGAGCATAAGAGTTTTGTACTAAAACAAAGAATCTTCAACTGAAGAAGTTGAGTTTTCAAACAGATAAATTAACTTTTACTGAAGAAGATAAATTGTCAACGGAAATTTTCATACTCAAATTCGAAATTAAAAAAAATAGATGTTTCACTAAACAAAAGGATTTTTAGCTAAAACTATGGAATTTTCAATTGCAAAAAGTTAAATTTTCAGTTACAAAAAATTCATTATAACAAAAAAAACTAACTTTCAACAAACAAACAAGAAATAACTTTCAAATCAATTATTACATTTATACAATAAATTATGAAAAATCAAATGAAATTGTGAATATTCAACTGAAGTAGTTGAGTTTCAGAACACAAAGACGAATTTTTAACTAAAATGATGAACATTAACTAGATGAACGAGATGAATGTTCGACTAAAATGAGAAATGTTCGACTGTGTAAGTTGAATTGTTAACCGTAAAGAAGAATTTTTGAAGAATATTAATTTCCAAAGAAAAAGATAATTTTCTACAAAAGATCGATTTTTTGACAAAATATGTGAAGTTTCAACGAGATAATTGAATTTTTAATTTAAAAAAAAAAAACAATTTCACCGGAATGTCAAATTTTGAACTAGAAAAAATCAATGTCTCACTAAAAATGAAACAGTTAAATTTTCTCTTGAAGAAATTGATTTTCAACCAAACTGTTTAAGGTATAATGATGAATTTTCAACGGGAATAGATGTATTTTAAGCGAAAAGATGAATTTTTGATACAAAAAAGGTAAATTTTCCATGAAGTACAGAAATTCTCAAAGAAATAATTTAATTTTGCAATTCAAAAATCAATGTTCAACGAAATACTTAAATTTTCCCCAAAAAAATATGAATTGATTTTAAACAAAAATTGGTGAAATTTCAACCAGAGGTGAATTTTGAATCAAAATAATGCAGCTTTAACATAAAAATTGAGCTCTCAACAAAAAAGTTTCAATTTTAAACAAGTAGTTGATTTTTTAATTAAAAAAGGATGGATTTGCAATGAACAATTTAAACCAGTTTTCTATCATAATTCAGAAATATTTCTTCTTCGGAATACTACTTCTACTGTGAAGACTGCTTGAAGTAATTTCTTTATTTAAAATTAGAAAGAGGAAACTTTAAAATCGTGCCGAATTTTGGGTTGGAGGAAAGATTTTTTGAAATTCCTCTCTTCTAAATCCGAATTGTAATTAGTTTAAAAAGTTCACGCTCCATGTAAAAAATTACTTGTTCCAATTGAAATTATACTTCTTCACTGAAACCCCTTGCCCTGAAATAAAAACTGTAATTATTTTCTGAAACCCCCTGTCCCAAGTCAGATAAATAACGAAAAGTAAATAAAACGTGATAAAAACATTTTTTCGAGTTTTTCAATTTTTCCGGTCAACTAGGAGTAACATATTTTTTTCATCGCTAAACTCAAACATTGATTTTTATTCATGACAATTATTCTAAACATTCTTTAACACGACAAACTGATCAAGCATTGCAAAATAAATCAATTTTGAAAGAAATACTCAAATTTTCAACAAAATAATATCATTTTTCACGTCAATTGGAACAGATAAAATCATATTAAGAAAAATCAATTGTCGATAACAAAAAAAAAACGGATTTACAACAATTAGTTCATTTTCCAATCAAGAAGATGAATTTTCAAATGAAAGGATAAATATTTAACTAGAGCACTTCAATTTTCAATGTTGAAGGGGAATTTGAAAACAAGAAAATTAATTTCCAAATAGAAAGGATCATTTTCTAAGAAAAAATATGATATTTTAACGAAATAGTCGAATTTCAAACTCAAAAAATAATTATTCGCAACGAAAAATGGAGCAGTTACATTTTTAGGTAAAAAAAAAAAACACTTGTAAACCAAGAAAAAGAGTTTTATACTAAAACAAAGAATCTTCAACCGAAGGAGTTAAGTTGAGTTTTAAACAGATAAATTAACTTTTACTTTTTGACTGAAACTATGGAAATTTCAATAGGAATAAGCTCAATTTTCAGTTTAAAAAATGACTTATGACAAAAATAAACTAACTTTCAACACAAAAACTATTTTTCTACGAATAAAAAAAAACTAACTGCCGAAAAAATTACTACATTTTTACAAAAAAATGATGAAAAATCAAATGAAATTGTAAATTCTTAACTGAAGTAGTTGAATTTTAAACCAGAAAGACTAATTTTTACCTGAAATGATGATCAGTTAACTAGAATAGTTCAATTTTTGACAAAAAATTAATTTTCAACCAAGAAATACAATTTTTCAAGAAAATGGTTGGAATTTGAACTATAAAAATGAAAATTTTCAAACAAAAATGAAATGAATGAAAATGAATAACTAGATGAATGATGGATGAATGATTTCAAAAAAATATGTAAAGTTTCAACGAATTTTTAGAATTTTAAATTCAAAGACAAATTTTCCACGAAGTACATAGATTCTCAAAGAAATACTTTAATTTTCAGATTCAGAAATCGTTGTCCAACTATATACTTGAATTTTTACCAAAACAAGATGAATTGATTTTTAACAAAGTAGTTACAATTTCAACTAGAGATGAATTTTGAATTGAAATAAAGCATCTTTAACATAAAAATTTAACTTTAAACAAACAAGTTCAAATTTCAAACAAGTAGTTGATTTTCTAATCAGAAAAGCATGGATACTACTTCTACTCTTAAGAGTACTTGTGACGAATTTTGATTTGAAGGAACGATTTTTTTTTACTTCCTCACTGGAACTCCCTGACCTAAAATAAAAACGATAATTATTCTCTTAAATTCCCTTTCCCAAGTCAGATAAATGAGGAAAAGTAGATAAAACGTGATAAATAAATTTTTTGAAAAAAGTTGGATAATAATTCTTCCTGTATGTTTGGGCTACCATCAATTCGATTATCAAATTTCTGTCAGCTAAAAAATCTCACAGAGCAACAAATTTGCAAAACGCTTTTCTTATAATGGAAAAAGAATAAATTCTTTCTCCCATGACGTATAGATACATTTGAATATTAGATCCTTAGATTTGATTTTTAAGTAATTCTTGTCTTCCTGTGCGCCAATTTTTCTCTCTTTTCTCCCTCTATCAACTTTTGAAATGTATTTTTGCACTGCCCATAATCAAGTTTTAGAACTGACAATTTTTTTTTTAGAACTGCTCTTTTGGCCAGAGTTGCCCGTTAGATTATACCCTGGTTTTCAACTGAGGTCAGCCCCCTGGCTCTTCCTATCCAGCCTTCGCTTTAGAAGTGTCGTAAGAGTTGACCGCGGCCACGGTGGCGCTGATGTTCATTAGCCTTAGATTTATTCGAATGCATAGGAAAAAACGTGAGAATTCAATTTTTATGCATTAAAAAACATCTTATCGAAGTTTCTTCCGCATCACGCTAATTAAGGAAGCTTCTTTTATATTTCAAAGCAAAATTCATTATGGAAAAATGTAAGTTGCTCGAGTTTTATACGAAATTTTTGTTTACTTTTTGGCGGACCGTTCAAATAGAAGTCCTGTCATCTGTATTTAAATGTTGATATTATTATTTATTGTCTTGATGAAAGTAAATAAATATATTGATATTACATGATATAATTATTCAATAATAATAATTGAACATTAAAAACACTTTTTAACACATTGTTTTGAGTTACAAACGCAAAAAATATAAAATGATATATATTGCCTAAGAACGAACTAATATACAAATTTATTTTTGCTTGATGTTTAATCATTGATTTGGTAATATTGCACTGAAGTCAAAATATTATGATTGTTCAATTAATTGAATAAAATGATTTGTATGAGAAGAAAGGCTTTTCATAGTCTATGAAACTTGAAAGCTCTAATGGAAAATAAAGTACTTGCAAATAATTGGAATTTTTATGATCCTTTTTTTCAATCGTTCAGAAAAATTGAATTTAATGTTTAGGTCATAAAGTTGTTAATTTTATTATGATTTTGACGAATTATGAAATTTGTACTTTCTTTAACATTCGTTAGAAAACCTCAAACGATAATAAACAGTTATTTAAGACTTTCAATTTTCCCGATTATTGCAGAAGCCAATACTTTCTTGAAATTTGAAACTATAGTAAAAACGATTTCTAATTTACAGCAATAGTATAAGAATAAAATAATAATCAAAATAAAAAGTTATACCGACCTCGTTGCTTGCCCTAATTTATTATATATTTTCTATTATTTA
>WSXT02169696.1:0-10842 GCA_011762715.2 Neuroterus valhalla | reverse complement strand
ATAACTCGTTGAACTTAAATGTTTCTCTAGCATAACTCGTCCAACTCGAATGATTTCCAAGTATAACTCGACAAGCTTAAATGTTTCCCAAATAAAACTCGTTAAACTTGAATGCTTCCGAAGGATTAATTCTTCATTTTATGCCTACTTTGGATTTCACTGTTCACTTTCCAGGTATAATTAGTTATGTTAGATGTTTCCCGAGTATAATTCGTTAGACTTGAATGCTTTCCAAGTATAACTCGTTAAACTTGAATACTTCCGAGGTATAGTTGATTCGACTTAATTGTTTCGCAAGTATAATTCGTTGAACTTGAATTATTTCCATGTATAACTCGATGAACTTGAATGCTTATTAAGCATAACTAATCAAACTTTTATGCTTTCTGCGTATAACTCGTTAAACTTTAATGCTTCCCAGTGATAATTTATTCGTCTTAGACGAACTTTAAATTTCATCGTTCAATCTTGAATGCTTTCCGAGTATAAAATATGTGTTAAAATGCTTACTGAATTAATATTTGGTTATCTTGAATGCTTCCTAAGTATAACTCGTTTAACTTGAATACTTTACATGTACAGTTGATTCAACTTAATTGTTTCTCAAGTATAAATCGTTGAACTTGAATGATTTCCAGGTATAAGTCGTTGCACTTCAGTGTTAATCAAGCATAACTCATTCAACTTGAATGCTCTCTAAGTATAACTAGTCAAATTTGAACGATTTTTGAGTATAATTGGTTGAACTTAAATGTTACCCAAGTATACCTCGTTAAACTTTAATGTTTTCCAAGGATGATTTCTTCATTTCAGACATACTTGAAATTCCAATTTTCAATCTTGAATGATTTACAAGTGTAAAATATGATTTGAAATGCTTACTGGATCAAGATTTGGTGATCTTGAATGCTTTCCGAATATAAAATATGTCCTAAATTCTTACTAAATGAAATTTGGTGAACTTGAATGCTTCCTAGGTATAACTGGTTTAACTTGAATACTTCCCAGGTACAGCTGATTCAACCTAATTGTTTTCCGAGTATAATTCGGTAAACTTGAAGGATTTTCAAGTATAACTCGATGAACTTGGATGCTCATCAGTTGTAACTTGTTTGGCATGAATGCTTCCCAAGTATACCTAGTTAAACTTTAATGCCTTCGAAGGATAATTTCTTCGTCTTACACGTGCTTGAAATTTCATTCTTCAATCTTGAATGCTTTCCGAGTATAACATGTGTTCAAATGCTTACTAAATAAAATTTGGTGAATTTGAATGCTTCCCAAGTACGCCTAGTTAAACTTTAATGCTTCTCAAGTATAACTCGTTAAACTTGAATACTTTCCAGGTATAGTTGATTCAATTTAATTGTTTCATAAGTATAATTCGTTGAGCCTAAATGATTTCCAAGTATAAGTTGTTGAACTTGAATGCTTCTCAAGCATAACTCATTCAACTTGAATGCTTCCCAAGTATAACTAGTCGAACTTGAATGGTTTCTGAGTATAACTCGTTGAACTTGACTGTTTCCCAAGTATACCTCATTAAACTTTAATGTTTCCCAATTATGATTTCTCCATCTCAGTGACGCACTTGAAATTTCATCTTTCTGTCTTGAATGCTTTACGAATGTTATATGATTTCAAATGCTTACTGAATCAAGATTTGATGATCTTGAATGCTTCTCAAGCATAACTCATTAAACTTGAATACTTTCCAGGTATAATTGATTTAACCTTATCGTTTCCTACCTATAATTCGTTGAACTTGGATGCTTTCTAAATATAACTCTTTGAAGTTGAATGCTCATCATGCATAACTTGTTATACTTGAGAGCTCCCTTATGATAATTTTTTCCTTCAGATGCACTGGAATTCTCCATGTTTAATTTCTAATGCTTGTTGAATAAAAATTCAAAGTTTGAATGGTATCACTCTCCAACTTTAATTGCGTTCCGAATATATACAATGTGTTAAACTTGAGTGCTTCTCCAGCATAATATTCGACCTTGAATTCTCTTCAAGTATGATTCGTAGAACTTTAATTATACCTAGGTATGATCGGTTGAACTTAGCTTAAGGCTGTTCGAGTATTATTCGTCGAACTCAAAAGCTTCTGGAATGCTACTTCAAATCCTGCCAAAGTTCGAATGTTTTAACATGGAATGAAATGAAATAACGCCTTAATTCAACTAAACTTGAATGCTTCCAATATTGGAACTTCCTAAACTTGAATTCTTCCAACGCTGCAACTTCACTAAACTTGAATTCTCCCAACGCTGAAATTTCACTAAACTTGAATACAAACCCAAGAACTACACTGAACTTGAATTCTTCTGACTCTGGAACTTCACTAAGCTTGAGAGCTTCCAATTCTGTAACTTCATTAAACTTGATGCTTTCAACGCTAAAACTTCACTAAACTTGAAATCTTTCGAAGATGGAATTTTGCTAAACTTGAATGCTAACCCCAGAACTTTACTAAACTTGAATGATCTCAAGACTGGAACTTCACTAAACTTGAATGCTTCAAACCCTGTTACTTTACTAAAATTTAATGCTTCCGAAACGTGGTTCCCAATTTGCAATACTTTCGAAGCTTTAAATCTACCAATTTTGAATGTGTCTTCACTATAAAGTTTACAATTTTGAATCAGAATTCTTCCACGGATAACATATTCCGACTTGAATGCTTCAAAGGTGAAATGTTTTATTTTGAATTCTCTTAAAGTCACAAAGCTACTAAAAATAACCACTTGCTAGAAATCCATCAAACTTCGATTTATCCATTTTTTTCCACTTAGAAAGTCTTCCGACAATGATGCTTTTAGTTTTCGTTTTCTTTTAATGATATTTGCCCAAGAGTATCAGAAGCTATTATTTATTACCTAACAATTCAAAGCTACAATAACAAGAAGTTAAAACAACATTTTTCTTACGAAGGACCTCACAACTATTTATCATACCACAATATCAGCAGTCGAGCTTAGTACAATCAAGAGAAACTTGGAAAATTTATGATGTGCCACTGACTTGCCATAATCCGAACATTAACGGATATAAATCACACCCTGACCTTTCCTCCGGAATAAGCAGTTTCCTACCATCAAATGCAGTTATCAAATTGCATCTGCATTTGATTCGAAATCGTGATATTATTCAGGAAATATCTTATTTGAAAATTCAATTTTCTGAATCCCCTTGAATAACATTTCTTCACTTTTTATTCAACGAAAATATTACTTTCTCTTCTAATTTATCTACAAAGTGTTCCCTCAGGCTAAATAACTTGATTCCTTCCAAATTTGTAGAGTATCCTCCTTAAACCTCTTATTTCAACTGATGTGACTCTCTTTTCCTTTTTTTCATCCTTTTCCTTTTTTTCATCCTTTTCTTCCTACACATAATCTCCATATCCTCTCTTTCACACTTCTTTATCCTTCTTTTCTTCTTCCTCTTCTTCCTCATTCCTTCTCTACTCATTTACATATACTGAGTTTTCTCTACTCTTGCTTTTTACTTTTCTCTTTCTTACACTCCATCATTAATTTTCTACAACTCCTGTTGCACCTTTTACACCCCATGATTTATATCCTTTAACTCCTCTAGCTGTTCCTACTTCCTTCATCCATTTTTCTCCTAGTCTCTCGTCCCTCATACATACTCCTCTTTCTCCTCTATTCATTAACATACTGTGCATTGTCTCTCCTCATGCTTTTCATTTTTTTTCTCCGTATTCCCTCGTATATGCTATGCAATTTCTCTCACTTTTCTATCTCCTCCATCCATTCTTCTCCAAGTCTCTTGTTCCCTGAAATTTCCTTTTCATTTTCTCGCCATCCCCCCTCTCGTATTTTCCTCTCATACAATCATCCCAGAAATGCTTCCGTCCATCATCTTCCCATCTGTACACTCTGCATTTTCTCTTCTCAGACCTTTCATTCTCTCTCCGTTACACTACTCCATAAATTCTTTCAACTCCTCTTGCTTTTTCAGACTCCTCTTTCCATTCTTTACTTAGTCCCCCCTTCCCTGAGATTACCTTAATATTTGCTCAACATCTCCTATTTTTCTCTTTTCTTCTCATATAACTGTCCCATACATAATCTCATCTCTCTACTACCCATTTAAATACTCTGCTATTCCTTTTCTCATGATGCATTTTCTCTTTCCTTCACGCTCCTTGATTAAATTTCTGTAACTCCTCCGGGTTTTCCTACCATCGTCATCCATCCTCTTTACCTCTCATACAATGCTGCCATCTTTTTTCTACCTATATACGTACACTATATTTTCTTTTCTCATGCTTCTTATTCTTTCTCCCTTACACTTTCTCATAAATGTAATTCAACTTCTCTATCTTCTTTTGTCTCCTTCAATCGTTCTTCTTCCAGTCTCTAATCCACTAAGATTTTCTCAACATCCTCTTTCCGTTTTCATTTTTTCTCTTCCCATTTACATACTCTGCATTTTTTATTTTCATACTCTCTATTTTATCTGCTCCACATTCTCTCATATATTTTTTTTAAATCCGCTAGCTTCTTCTACCTCTAACCAGATTCTTGTCCTATGAAATTTTTCTAATATTTGGTTGTTATCTTCCTTCTACAGATTTCCTCTCATAATATCATCCTATACATTTTCCTATTTACCCCCTACCGATTTATTACCCTGAGTTTCCTCTGCTAATGCTTTTCATACACTCTCTTTTATATTCCCTGTTTGGTTTTATTCAATTTCTTTAGCTCTTCCTTCATCAATCCTGCTCATAGTCCCCTCTCTCCCTTAATTTTCCGATATTTGCTTTCCATTCTTCTCCCTGTGTTTTCCTCTCATATAAAAATCCCATATTGTCTTCTGCTCTCCTTCTACCTATTCACATACACCGCATTATTTCTTCTCATCCTCTCTATTTTCTCGACTTCATGCTCTCCTATCCATTTCCTTCACTTTTCCTAGCTTTTTCTTCTCTCTGCTACCCAGTTTTCTCCTAGTCTCTTACCCACCAAAATTGTATCAATATCCGCTTAACATTCTATTCTTTTCTCTCTTTCTTTCATATAACCATCCTACACATAATCCTATGTCTCTTTTGCCTATTTACATATTTTACAATTCCTCTTCTCATGCTTCCCGTTCTCTCTCCTTCACACTCCCTTATTCATTTTCTTCATCTTCTCCATGTCCTGCACACCCATCCGTTCTTCTCTTAATCTCCTGTCCCCGAAATTTCCCCACCATTCGCTCTCGACCCCTTTCCTCTCTTTTCCTCTCGTACAATGCTGCCATGTTTCCCCTACCTCCCTACGTACTCTGCATTTTCTCTTCTCATTCTCCCTTTTTTCACTCCTATACTCTCTCATTAATTAAATTTGGCTTCTTCTGACTCCTACAATCACTCTTCTTCTTGTCTTTTTTGCCTAAAACTTCTGAAATATCCGCTTGCCTCCCTTACCTCTCTTCCACCAATTTACATGCTCTATATTTTCTCTTCTCATGTTCACTATTTTCTTTACTCCACACTCCCTCATTCATTTTCTCTAACTTCTCTAGCTTTGCCTTTCACCTTCATCCATCCCGCTGATAGTCACTTCTCCTCTTAACATTTCGTACCATTCGCTTGCTATCCCTCCTTTCGTATTTTCCTCTTGTACATCCATCCTATCAATCTTTCATCTCCCTTCCACCTTTTCACCTACACTGTATTTTTTCGTCTCAGGCTTCTCATTCTCTTACCTCCCGTCCTATTATTCATTTTCCTCAACTCTCTGAGCCTTTCATGCCTCCTTCATACATCTTTTCTCTTGTCTCTTATTTTCCGAAACTTTCCCAACGTTTTTCTGCCCTCTTTCTCTTGTTTTTCTTCACGCAACCGTCCCGTACATGTTCCCATCATTTCTCTTCCCATGTCCTCGCTCTGCATTTTTTCTCTTCTTTTCTCCCGTCGCTCCTTAACACTTCCCTATCAATTCTCTCTAACTCCACTAGCCTTCTCTACTTCCTTCTTTCCTTCTTCTCCTGGTCTTTTGTCCCCCAAAATTCTTCCAACACTCGCTTGCCTTTTCCTTGCTCTACACCACCATCCAATACATCCTTCTGTCTATCATCTACTCATCCGCATACTATACATTTTCTCTTCTCATCCTTCTCTCTCTATGCTCGACGCTTTCTCATTAATTTTCTCAAATTCCTCTCGCTTTGTCTTCCTCCTTGATCCATCCTTTTCCTAGTCTCTTGTCCCCTGAATTTCCTAAACATTCGCTTGCCACTCCCTGTCCTCTTTTTCCTTCTCAGAGCCAGTCCATACGTACTCCCATTCTTCCTTCACACATTTACATACTTCGCATTTTGTGTCCCGATGCTTTTCGTTTTTGCCTCTCAACATTCTCCCATTTATTTTTTTCCAATTCTACTAGCTTCTTCTGTCTCTTCAATCTATGCAGCTCGCAGTCCTTCCATTCCCAGAATTCCTCTAACATTTGTTTCAGTCCCCTCTCATCTTCTCTCTCTCACGCAGCCATCCTTTGATCAAAGGTTGAGAAGGGATTAGTGAGGAGAGGAAATAAGAGAAAGTAAGGGGTTCAATAGGAATGAAATTCATCCTTTAAATACACTGCATTTTCTTTTCTCCTCCTTTTTCTTTACCGCATAACATCCATTCTCCCCTAGACCATTTTTCACGTCTGTTTTAAGTCACCAGAATTCGTGAGCAGCTACAAGCTCTTAGAACTTATAACAATTAGAGAGAAGCACTAAAGAGTCAACCAACTAGAGGCTGAGTGAGTACAATATTCGCAATTTAAAAAAGATAGAGAGAAGAGTCGTTCATCCATCTGACGCACTCCCCAGGAAGTCAAAGCTCATTACAACTTTCTGAGAAACATTCCTACGGTTTTCGAATGATAAAATGTATAAAATGAGCTTATTAAACGAAACCTAAGTGGTGCAAAAGACCATAGACATAAACTTCTTATCTTTGTTTTGCAGAAATGTTCCTTTCTGTATTTGCCCCTATTACTCCAACTCTTAACCTCTAATATCAGGCTAAACTTATCTCCCTTTAAGAAAACAAAATAAACAGCCATTAGCGAAATCCATTTTTTCATTCAAATATAATTATTCAAAAAAATTTTATCAAATTCCCCTTGGAACTTTTGTTTATTGATTTTAATTCATTCAAAAGAATAGAAGCTTCTCGAGGTCTTTGTAAGAGGTCTGTTTCAAAGAAGTCTGTTATGGCACTCGAGGAAGGCTCTCAAAAACCTCACGGAAGCGCCTTGATGCCTCAGAAGGCTCTCCGTACCCTCATAGAAGCCTCTTGAGGTTCATGAGAGGAATTTTTAAAACCTTATAGGAGCCTTATAGAAGCACCCTGAGTCCCTCATAAAAGATTTTTCATCACCTCATTAGATGATCTTGATACCCTTATAGGAGCCTCATCATAACCTTATAGAAGCCTCCCGGACACCTCGTGGGAGATATTTGATTACCTAAAGACAAGCTCTTGATACCCTTATAAAGTTTCTTTGGGATCCTTGTGGTTGTCTCTCAGTACTTTTCTAGAAACATCTTAAGGCCCTTGTGGGAGGCTCTCAAAAACCTTGTGAGGGTCTCTCGATATACTTATGGAAGCCTTTCGAGGGAAGAGACTTCCTGTTAGAGTATCCTGTTAGGGCACTCGCGGAAGGTTCTCAAGAACGTTACGAAAGAAACTTGATGACTCGAAGGCTCCCGATAGCCTTTTAGGAACCTCTCGAGGCCTCTGTGAAAGTCTCTCTATAACTAACCGAGATTCCCTGTACAGAAAATCTTGAAATCCTTGTGAGAGGTTCTCGACACCCTTACCAGAGGCTCTCTATACCCCTATTGAAGCCTCTTGAGACCCTTGTAGGAGATTCTTGATTCCGTGGAGATCCCTGTTGAAGTCTCACAATACTCTCCTAGAAAGCCTCTTGAGGCTCTTGTGAGAAGTTCTTGATTCCTTGGAGATCCTTGTGGAAGTCTTTCTATACTCTTATAGAAGCCTCTTGAGACCCTTATTCTAGGTTCTTGATTCCTTAAAGATCCTTGTTGGAGTCCCGCAATGCTCTTCTAAAAGCCTCATGAGGCCCTTGTGGGAGGCTCTCGATACCCTTATAGATAGTCTCTTAGGGGCCCTTGTAAGAGTCCCCATAAACCTCGTATGACGTTCGTGGGAGGTTCTTGACACCGTTATGGGAGGCTCGATGTCCCCTTTTAGAGAACCCTTCCAGACCCTTGTGGGAGGTTCATGATTCCTTTGAGATCCTTGTACGAGTCTCGTAATCTCCCATTAACCTCGTACGACCCTTACGCGAGGTTCTCTAAACTCTTATGGGAGGCTCCATTTACCCCTACAGAAGCCTCTTGAGACCCTTGTGGGAGATTCCATGGAGATCCCTGTTGTAGTTTCGTAATACGTCTTCTAAAAGCCTCATGAGGCCCTTTTAGGAAGTTCTTGATTCCTTGGATATCCTTGTATGAGTCTCGTAACCTCCCATGTACCTCCCACGACCCTTGTGCGAGGTTCTCGACACACTTACGGGAGGCTCTCCTTATCCCTACAGAAGTATCTCGAGATCCTTGTAGGAGATTCTTTATTCCGTGGAGATCCCTGTTGGAGTTTCGCAATACGTCTTCTAGAAGCCTCATGAGGCCCTTGTGGGACGTTCTTGATTCCTTGGAGATCCTTGTAGAAGTCTTTCTATACTCTCAAAGAAGTCTCTTGGAACCCTTGTGGGAGGTTCTTGATTCCGTGGAGATCCTTGTTGGAGTCTCGCAATGCTCTTTTAGCAGCCTCATGAGGCCCTTGTGGGAGGCTGTCAATACCCTTATAGAGAAGCCTCTTAGGAGCCCTTGTAGGAGTCCCCATAAACCTCCTACGACGTTTGTGGGAGGTTCTCTACACCCTTATGGGAGGCTCTCTATACCCTTGCAGAGAAGCCTTTCGAGACCCTCGTGGGAGATTCTTGATTCCGTGGACATCCCTGTTGGAGTCTCGCAATACGTCTTCTAGAAGCCTCATGAGGCCCTTGTGGGAAGTTCTTGATTCCTTGGAGATCCTTGTGGAAGTTTTCCTATACTCTTATAGAAGCCTTCCGAGACCCTTGTTGGAGGTTCTTGATTTTTTGGAGATCTTTGTTTAATCCTTACTATACTCTTGTAGAAGCCTCTTGAGACTCATGTGGGAGGTCTTTCATTCCTTGGAGATCCTTGTTGGAGTTTCGCAATACCCTCCTAGAAGCCTTTCGAGGCCCATGTGGGAGGCTCTCAATACCCATACGGGAGTCTCGATATGTTCTCAAAGTTCTGAACGTTCAACTGAACGAAATTTTTTCCTGATGTCTTTGTAAACGATTAAAGTGCTAAGATATTTATTCATTTCCATTGCAAATAGTAGATTACAATATAAACTTCAAATTCTTTGTTTAAAATTGCGGTTGGAACAATATTTGTAGATAAAATAGAAATTCGAAAAAATATTTCGTTCATTTGAACGTTCAAAACTTCCAGGACGTAGTCTCGATACACTCATAGGATCCTCTCAGGGCCCTTGTTGGAGTCTCACGATACCCTTGTAAGCGCCCGTTATACCCTTGTAGGAGTCTTTATGGCTCTTGTAGAAGGCTTCAGTATTGTCAAAACAGTCCTGTAGGATTTTTTTTTGTTGAAGGGTATTTTTCCAATTTCAAATAATTTCTAACTAACTTATTTCCTAATCATCTGGTATGGGAATAATAAAAACCTTTTTTTCCTGCATCACCGCATTCGATAATTCAAATTCTTGATGCTCGTTCTTCCATGAAGTAGTTCGACCTGAATAGAGAAAAAACAATCCTTGCTTTTGTATTCAACGAATCATTATGTCTTCTTCACGTGGATAAATTCTGGTTAGCATGATGAGATCCCACACATATTAGTTTTGATGCGACCAATAGCTGGTTTTAGATTTAAAAGGATTGGATATCTGAATGACGCTATACATCTGGGATCTAGATATAGAGCGGATCACTTTTTTCTAGAACGGTCAGCCCGAACAGTACGAAAGAAAGTTCACTGAACTCGTATTTTCAGAGTATCCACTCGAACCTTGTAAACGCGATCGTTTCAATTCAGCGTTTCGACCACAGAAAATATAAAAAAGTACCAAAAGAATATCTTTCCTCCTATCGGAATATGCACATGTATTTGTCTCCGTCTCCAATACTCGGACTTGAGAAGAAAAAGAAAAAAAATCAATTTGGAGAATTTACCTGAATTTCATCCGGAAAATAAGGGGTAAGGTAAACGTTGGAGGGAAGTAACGTTACAATAGAAGGGTGTAGAGGGAAGGGGAAGAATGAGAATTAAGGGAAAGGAAGGTGTGGTGGAGTAGATGGTGGTGAGGGTGGTGAGGATTGGAAAAGAGAAATGGCTAGAAAGAAGGAGAGGGAATGTTAGAATTAGAGATAAGAGGTGTGATGAATAGAGGAGTGATAGAGTAAGAGGTGGTGAGTAAAGGAAGAGAGATGGGAGGGAGTCAAATCTTATGATGTGAGGAGAGTGGAAGAGAAGTGAAATAAGAGAAAGTAATAGGGGGGAGATGGATAAATGAGAATGAATAGAGTTGGAGAGTGGAATATGAATATAGGTTTCGGGAAACGTCGGAGAGGAGAATCGGAGGACATGTTTTGCCTCGTCCACGAAACAATAGGGAATTCGATGAGAGGAGGAGGCTATAAATTGTGAGGTAGTGAGTGCACAATGTTGAGAGGTAGGAGAAATTAACGGTGTAAGGAAAGTGATGAAGACAGAAAACAAGAAGAAGTGAAGAGGTTGAGAGGGATA
>WSXT02169686.1:0-23145 GCA_011762715.2 Neuroterus valhalla | reverse complement strand
GGTGGACTTGGAGACCGTCCCTCGGCAGGATCACTGTCCTCCACCCAGTGACTCTATCAGGGTCCAGCGAGCCCCTTGATAATAGGTTCTTCTGGCCTTGGTGTCGGGGAGCCTCGTCTCACCGGTCCTGCATGCTCTGATTGCACTGTATTCTACCAGCAGTCAGTGGATGAAAAAACGGTGCAGATCTACTCGCCGTTATATACCGGCAGACAGTATGTGGAAAGGAGATCAAAGATCTGCCTACTGTATTTTGCAGGAGGCAGAAGGTCGCAGGAAGGTTCATGACCTGCTTGCTATATTTTGAGACTAGGTGGTCTGTATACTGTATTTTGCCAGTAGACGGTGACTAAATAAAGTATGAGATCCACCTGCTAAATTAACCAAGCAGGCGTAGATCAAAAAAAGTTAGGAGATCTGCTCACTGTATCTACCAAGAGGCGATGTGTCAAAGCAAGTAAGAGATTCACTGATTAATTTTTGCCATCGGGCAATAGGAGGTCTTTGCTGAAAGATATACTTGCTGTTATCTTCCTGCAGCCGGAAAGTGGAAAGATGGTGAGAAATCCATTTGCTGCATTTGAGCATTCGCTTTGGAAAAGATAGGTAAGATCTGCTTATTGTATCGTACAAGCAGGTGATCAGTCGTAAGAAGGTGGATGATTCGCTCACTATTTTTTCCCAACAAGCGGTTGGTACTAGTGCAGAGTTGTCCAATCTTTTTTTCGTCGGAGCCAGAGTTGTGGTTCTAAACTCGAATCAACAGCCACTTCTTTGTAAAAAATAATTGTAACGCTATTCTCGATAATTTACGCAAATCCGATTCCAAATTTGGTTAGCTAGGGGGCTACGGTACTTGTTTTTACGCCACGCGAGACAAGAAAATGTACTCTCACAAACATATGTCAGACCGAAGAGCAAGAGCCACTGCCACTCTTGGTTGGATCCACATGTGGCTTAGTTGTTCTCAGGTTGGACACCTCTGTACTAGGGAGTTTGAAGATGCGTGATTCCTGTACTTGACCATGAGGCGAGGAGTAGACAGGCGGGGGGAGATCCGCTTGCCGTATTCTACTAGCAGGTGGTAGATGAGAAGGAGGTAGAAGATCTGCCTACTGTATTTTGGCGATAAGTGTTCGATGGATTCGAAATGACACATCTGCCTGTTGCTATTTAACAGCAGGCAGTAGATTAAATTGAGCCGAGAGATCACCTTGCTTATTTCTCCAGCAGAAAGAAGTAGAAAGGGGGAGCAGAAGCGACCAGGATAGTTTGGCTTGGATTTCCTTCTTCCTGCATTAGATATTGTGATTATTCTACTGGTAAAAAAAAACCAGGATCCACTGTCATCAGTGTGGTGAGGGAGAAAGTCGGAACGCATCTATCAATCACATCAAAGTTTTTTTTCATTCTTTTTGACTGCTCACATCTAAGAAAAGGGAGAGGACAAGCTCCTAGGTGGACCAAGTATCGTTTCGCTTGCTGTGCAGAGGAGCAGAAAAGAATGTAGGTAACGGAGACAGTGACAGGCCCTGGCTCTTGCCGTTATACTATTCTTCTTGTAATCATGAAATTGATTTTCCCACAACTGATCGCCAAGGTGCGTATAACAAGATTTCTGAATGGCGCATATCTCCGATACTTTTGTAACCTCGTATGTTGATGTATTTCAACAACTACTTTCAAACTCGCAGACGGCTACACACTTGCTCTACCCCTACTTTCCAACTTTTTTTAAAGCGAATGAAGAACCATGAGCCTAATGTTTTTGACACGTTTCAAGGTGGTCATAGCTTCGTGCCTACAGTTCCCGCATCACGCGACTTTCTCTAACGCACCTTAGCCGCTACCACTGACCCTCGTTCAGCTGTCGTCCTTTGAACTTTAAAAAGTTCTCCATCTCCGGTATTTCTTTTAATTCCTCACAAACGTTTGCTGCAGTTCTTTCTCACCAAAAAAAAACTGAAAATACTAAGTTAGAGTCAACATTAATCTCGAAACGGTTATGGTCGTAGTTTCTTGTAAAAGACTTCACCTGTTCAATCCAATATATCGAATAGTTGCCTTTATGAGCCTTGTAGTCTGTTGTCAGCAGTCTGTAGTCTGAAGACTGTAGTCTGTAGTCTATAGTCTGTAGTCTGTAGTCTGTTGTCTGTTGTCTGTGGTGTGAAGTCAATTGTCTGTAGTCTGTAGTATGTAGTCTATAGTCCACTTGAGATAAATGATGGGATTGGATTGAACTTTGGTATATACTTTCAAAGCCTAAAGGTATATAAAAAGTATCTTACACGCCGATTGTTGACCAACATTTAAAGGTTTATCGATCAAAAATGATGGTTGAGGAACAGGAAATCTAATCCTACGGTCAGCCTATACGAAATACGGAAGAGAAACTTGATTGATGGATTCTTAATTCCAAAAACTCCTTCAAGATTTCTCCTGACTGTTTCTTGGAGGAATGTATCGTTTTTATTTTACTCGTGAACAATATGATTATAAATCGAAAATCCTTATCTTCAGAAAAAATTTGGAGAAGAGTGAAAACAATGCAATTGTTCATTTCAAAAAGACCTAGAACTCTACAGGATAACATCATTTTATAGGACTTATAGTTTTTGTTTACACCGAGATGGCGCTCCTAGAGAGAATAAAAAATCCAATTGATTTTCTTTGTATAAAAGACACAAAAAGCACGGAAAGAACACAAGATGGGTGGAAGAGTAAGTGGTATGGTGCCAGGGGTCGAAAGGGTAGTAGTCAGAGATGAGAGCAGAAAAGAGAGGAGGAAATATTGAGTGGTTAATTGAAACAAGCGTGATGGTGGGGAGCGAGAAAGTGGCTATTGTTAGTGTTGATAAGAAGAGATGAGAAAAGGAAATAGGGAAGAATATTTAATGGTAGTTGCGACTTGGACTAAAATAATATGTTTTAGGAAAATATATCGCCAGAGAGATAAGAAATATTTGCAAGTGGAAGAGAGATTTAAATGAGCAAGCGAAGTGACGAGATGAGTGTAGGATACCGGAAAGAGATTCGGAAGGAGAATTAGGTGTGATTAGTACGTGCGGGTAGTGAACAGCACACAATAGGTCAAAAGAAGAAGACAATGAAAGAAAAGAAAGATGAGTAAAAGAAATTGAGTCAAGGTACAACAATTGGTACAGGATTTTCAAAAGAGTGGACCAGCCTGAATAAAGTAATCAGATTCAGAATATGAAAAGGGAAAGAACCATATAGATATTAACTGAATGAGAATGAGGATTGGTGTAGAGTTTGTATGTATGGAAAGGAATATTGTTTCCATGTGTGAGAAAAGTAAGAAAAAGTCAAAAGACGGAGGAAGAGTATGAAAGGAAGGATAAAGTTGATATTGAATGGGGAAGGTTAGGTTGAGAGATGGATGAGAAGGCTGAAAGAGACGAGAAAGATACATGGTTGAATAGAATAAACGAAAACTCTACTAAACTCTACTAATTGATCTTCATAAAAGAAGGAAATGGAAGAAGTGATTCGGAATCAATTTTTCGTCTGCATATTAATAGACTTGAGAGGAATCGAAAAACTAGCCCTGGAAGCGTTTGGTTTGGGAGCAAAACGCACAGTGAGAATATGCTCTTGCAGTAGGCAGATTCTTTGTTATTGTGATTATTGTTTTATGTTCTCCTAAAAATAAGGAAATTTTTCAGACTTTCCGCATGCGAAACAGCGATTCAGAAGAAACTCTACTCCCTTTTAGATTTCGATTTCGATTATTCTTTTGTTTATGGCTGAAGTCAGATTCAGCGACTGTTTATCGGTGAGTTCATCTGAGAATTTTCTGGTATTTTTATACACTCTTTAAGACTCAGTTCTGAGGAAGTTAGAATATATCTTCTCCGTCGGTTATGCAATAGCACAGAAAAACTCGTCGGATAAAAGTGTCAATACAACTCACGAAGGGTAAATAATAGAACTGTTCCAAGATTCATCAAACGGTTCAATTCCTCCATGAGTACCAACTCGTTATGATTAATTAGGAATTCCTTCAATAACTGTCAATTAATTTGTCAGACAACTACTAATGCGTTTCTCAAATAATTGCTAATTAGGCTCTCCAACTTATTCCTTTCTTCCTATGGCTAAATTTATACCAGGTGTGTCCAACGCAAGGTTGTCGTTCTTCTCTTCCCTTCCCCTTCTCCGAGCGCTTCATTGAGAATTCTCTCCTCGTTCCCTCACGGGCTTCGTCTGACTACGCCTAAACCACGCCTACTTGCGCGCACTGTTCACACAGCCCAGCCGTCGAGGACCCCTTTCCACATCGAGATCACCGCATGAACGCATCCATGGTGGTAAGAGAGGGGAATAAAGAGTTGCAGTTATTCACACCGTTGCTCATGCGTTGGACACCTCTGATTTATACTGATATGGAAGCGTCCGTTATTTAAGTAATTAGGACAAAATGAAAAGTTTTTCAATACAGAAATTAAATTGAATTTTCTGAGGAAAAAGGAACCACCTTTTTCGCTCTGCTAGTATCAGAAGCTGGAACCTTTCGTTGGCCAGATGAATGCTCTACCAACTAGGCTTTAAGACGAGATGCAGCAGATTCCTGATCTTTGGATAGGAAACTGGATCTCCTGTTAAAACTGATCAAGATAACTCAAATGAGAATCTGAAAATTAATTTTAATAATTGTGCATGAATGTATAGCTAGAAATGATATGCTTTTTCTAAAAAAGAATCGGTTGACCTCTTCGTAGCTCAGTTTGTAGGGTATGCTTCTGAATAAGAAGAGTTCTCGGGTTCGGATCCCAGCGCAGCAAGGAAGGTGGTTCCTATTTTCACAGAAAATTGAATTCAATTCCTTCTATGGAATTGATTGAGATGCTTGAAATCGTATTGAAATCACTTATAATCCCCGAAAAGTCTATAATTTTGTTCGGATGCACAAGGATTTGTAAAGCATTCTCAAGCGTAACAAAATCTTTCAGATTCTTCCAAAACCTTCTGAATTTCATCGAAATCTTGGGATTTCCTAGCAATCTTTCTGAAATATTGCGGAATTTCCTAAAATCTTTATAAATCCTCCGAAATTCTTTGGGTGTCAATGGAATTGTTCTTAATCTTTGAAATCGCTCAAGATACCTGGTATCTTCTGAAAATAACTCGTGATTCTCAGAAATCTACAATATCCGATGGTGATCCTTTTCAGTCTATACTTACCGTTAATTGGGTATTCATAATCTCAAATTGGATTTTCATATTAATTCAATCATCAAAAAAGGAAATTCTGGAATCCCTTCCCACTTGAAACTTCCTCATATCGAAATAATCTCTGCGTCTAATGTGAGGGGAAAATGAAAAAAAGTGGGAGAGACAGTAGGAGGATACAGACACAAAAATAACACTACAGAAGAAGAGCAACAGAAAGAAGAAAGAGTGTAATAAGTAATGCAATCGAAAGTGAAGATAAAAAGAGAATAATAGGTTTGGCGAGAGTACAAAAGGTAAGGACGGGGAAAGGGGTATAGATAGAAGTGTAGAATAGAGTTTCTGAAGAGACGGTGGGGGGAGGGGGGGGAACAGATGAGAATATCATAAGAGAAGAAATAACAGGGACGATAGAGCTTCATGGTAGGTAAATGCAGCAGGTATAGATAATAGTATTTTCGATGAGAAGGGGAGAAACGAGCAGATTTTTTCCACGGATGAGTTTACTGCCTGAACTAGGAGATTTTTCCCTGAAGTCACGTTTACTGCCCCAGCGAAAACAAAAGGAAAACCTTTCCTTGAAGTCATCATTTACATACCTGAAAAAACAATCTACTTTCGTCCTGCCTGTGTTGCATATAGTATTTTATTCCACATTCGACCGTGGTCACCTTTCGGCCACCTCTTGACCCTCAAATTATTCCTGAATGATTAGCACTGAGAAAAAAAGAGGAAGAACCATTCCAGTTTTACTTTCGCTCTACAAATTTTACTTTCACTCTTTCAATTTTCCTTTCGCCCTTATAATTTTGAGTGGTTTCCGAGGAATAAATGCTACCTTCTCCTCTATTTTCAGGAATGAAAGGTGGACATTTTGGTCGTATGCAGGATAAAAGCCCAAATGAAGTTCGAAAATAGGAAAAGATGAGTTTAAGGGAGAGCTTTTTAAAGTACAATAGGGTATGAAAAGGGAAGTGTTGACTTGAGGTTTCAGAAGAAGAAATAGTAGTAGCAATACTAGAAAGAGGAAGCGGGAGAGTGGGAGAAAGGATAAGGAGAAGAAGGTAGTAGGAGAAGGAAAAGGAGGAGAGGGGGATGAGGAGGAGGGGAAGGAGAGAGGAGGGGGAGCTCTTGAATGCTGCTGATGAGTGACGCTGATTTCAGAATCATATGAATTGTATAGGACGATATTACATAGGAAAAGATTAGGGGATAAATAAGGAAGAATAAATATGCTTCCAATTGACGAAAAAAGATTTTCGAGAGCAATGGGAGTGGTACATAAATTGATGTTCCATATTATTTATTAAGTACAAGAATAAAAAGAGATAAAAACGGCATTGCAACAATGTTTGCAGATCTATAGGAAGCGAAGATGTCGCCGGAAAAGGTAGGATATGATAACGCTATGGAGACAAAGAGGATGACGAGAAGGTTTCATAGTAATAGTACCAAAGATCTTAGGAGACACAAAAAGTAACGTTAGGGTAGAGAAGTCTCGGTCTTTTTAAGTGACTGAATGAAAAACAAAGAGCCTATATTAGGGGAAGGAAAAAGAAAGCATTGGATCCCAAATAACAGTTTTGGGAAATAGTGGAAAGAAAGTGAAAAGGGTAGAAAAGTAGGCAAATTAGGTTTTCTCATACGGTGGCGTGGCTGTTCTGGCGGTTAAGGGGAGGAATAGGCTAGGAATATAGAGGGAATAAGGGGAGATGAAGGGGGTGGGTATAGAGAAAAGATGTACAATCAAATGAACAGGTTCAAATTCAGAGGAAGAGAAAAAATTTCAAAACCCTTATATTATTCAAGGGGGGGGGGGTAAAGAGGGGAGAGATATTCCAAGAGATAGAATATGGACATGAAGGGTATAGAAAACACATAAATGAATAGTGGGATAAAAACTCATGGATATAAAGTCAACGCAGTAAGAGGTATAGAGGAAGAAGTTTTTCTAGATGGAGGGATAAGAGGAGGAAGGAAGGACTTAGGAAGGCGGGGAAAGAGAGGGACAGAATAGCAGGTAAAGATTGATGGAGAAGGATGAAATAATAAAGCTACTATTGATGATAAAATGTATAACTGGAGTAGACAAAGGAGCATATATAGAATGATTTTATGAGAGAAAAGAAGAAGCTTGAATAATATAATAGGAAAAATGTAATAAAGTCATAAGAGAACAAATAAGGATTAGTTTTAGGGTGGCAAGGAGCCTAAAAAAGGGCTGTCTTTCACTTCTCTTGTTGATGATATAAAGAGGATGGGGAAAGAAGAGAAAAGGCTAAGGAGGTATGAGGATGGGACAGAGAAAAGTTCCTTTACTGGTATATGCTTATGGTACAGGTGTGTTGTCAGAGAATGAGAGAGGAATATCAGGTTTAATTACGTGTTCAAAATGATAATTAGAGATATAAAAGCTGAAGCTCGATACATGTAGTAACTTAGTAGAGAGGAACTTAGAAATCATTTTGGGAAAAGGATTAGAAAATCAGTGGATGTGATAAAGAAGGGAAAAGAAGAATAAGATTCTAAAGAGATCGAAATTAACGAATAGGGTTTTTGATAGGCTGGGATGACTACAATTAAATCAAAAAGCGAAAAGGAGAGGTAGAGTAAGAAGTGACAATTAAATGGAGGAAGGAAAAGTTAGAGGGAGTGCGAAGATTTCAATAATTCAGTTTAACTATGTAAGCGAAGATCAAAGATGGGAAATGGAAGGGAATGGAAAGAAGAAGGTTTAATGGAATCTGGGTTGGGTACATGGAGTTTCCTCGAAACGCTCGGATGATTAGTTCAAGTGCAGAGATATATGGATGAAAGGGTATGAAGGAGATAGAGACTGCAAGTGATATTATATGGACGTTGAATGTATAGAGAACTTTCGTTTAAGTGTTGAGCAGAGAGGCTCAAGGAAAAAAGTTGAGATTAAGTTCTGGGATGGATGCATATGAATTCAGAGAGAAACTCAGGAGGGAAGAGGAACAAAGTTGGTGAGGAAGAATTGCGAAGAGGTGATAGAAAGGGGAAAGAGTGTTTTAGTCCTAAGTTAGTAGAGAGAGGCCGAAAGAGTCTGTTGAGATAGATGGGGAAGGAAAATGAGGGAGATCTCAAAAGCTTCGAAAAAAGAGAGGTAGAGAAAAGCAGGTAAGAGATGAATGAGAAAAGATAAAAGAATAAGGCTGAATTGTATGAGGATTAGGTAGAAGATACAAAGGAGCATGAGGAGGTTGTACAAGAGGAAATAAAAAGTTTAAACATATAGGATACAGAGATCTTATGAAGACGTAAAAGAAGTAAAGGTGTGATAACTCTAAGAACACAGAATAAGAATAAAAAAGCCCTTTAACTGGAAGTGATGTTCGAAAATTTTTTGAAGATAGTCAAGTGTAATATGTATGAAACTTTCCATAAGAGACTCAGAATACATGACAGTACTCTCACAGGACTTCCTAGATCGAAAAAGAGAGAAAAGTATAGAAGTGGAAAGAGACGTATATCGAGAAATCCATTGTAAAGGAGACCATTTGTACTACTTGTTGAAAGTTCAGAGGAGAAATACGCTTGACACACTCACCGTTTTGTTGCTTAGATTTTTGACGCGACAATTTAAGTATGTCGTCTTTCCCAGCAAGGCTGTCACGTTTTTTGAGAAGGACTTGTCGATATATGGACCAGTCCGCGCAGTTTCTTCAATTGTGTTCGGGAACGTGTCTCCATTTTTACTGATGCTCCCATGCAGCATACTGTAGCAATCGACTGCTGGAACAGAAAAGAAAGAATTATGTCAATAAAATTTACTAGTTTCTTTGTCCTTTTTTGTACCATTAGGCCAAAATCCGTAACGGGGTAAGAATAACTTATTGAGAGTTATTACTAGTTGATGTAAAAGTACAGTGGGGCACAGTCTCCCACCAACTTGCCAACTTTCCAGAAGTTTATATTTTCCCTCCCTAATTTCTCTTCTTCACTCTGTATCTAGTCCCTTCAAAAAGACTATTCGTAAATATTATCAGTTGTTCCTATCAATTTATTTAAGCTCGTCTTGTTATGTGGGATACTTCCTTTCTTTTCTACCTGACTATCTAATCCGTTTCTGAGCACTTTCACAAAGATCTGATATCCCACCGACATAAGATTGCTACCTCCATAATATCCTTCCTTCTTACTCTCTCCTTATCTTCGAATTGCGGAATCAATCTTCTTTTCCTCCAATCTTTAGGCAATCTTGTTCGTCACCGCATTCTAGAACAGATCTTCCAAATCGCTTCTCGTACCCCCCCCCCCCCCCCACTCCTCCGTACTTCAGAGCTTCATTTTTTAGATCATATTTTCCTATAAAGCCTTTTTCTTGAATCATTTCCTTTCCCCTTGATTAAAAAATTTTTTCTTGCCCCCTTCTTTCTCTCAGACGTTCTCCTCCCCCTTCCTAACCTTTTTTTCTCCTCCTGGTGACAGTCCTTTAAGTATTAGGTCCATTCACTCATTTTTATAGACTCATATTCTTCCTTTCCCTCGTCCACTCTCCCTACTTATTACTTCCCATACCTTTGCTCCCACAATAGTTCTCTCTACCTCTACCTCTAACATTAATCTTCCTTTTCCTCTTGCCTTTTCTCGTTGATGATTTCCTCAACCTCTCGTTTCCTCTTATTGTACTTCTCTCTGCTGATCAACCCTCTTCTCTATTCTCTTACACTCTCCTTCATTTTTTTCTTACCTTCCTTGCATCCCCCATCCCACGAAGCTCTTCTCCCGATGTCACCTTCCCCTTTGGGTTTTACAGACTCTTTTGCTTCATCGATCACTATCTTCATTCTTTCTATCATTTCGTTCACCTTTTTCCCTCTTCTACCTTTTCGATTGTCATTCTTCCTCATTGCTCTACCTTCTCCCAACTTTTCCCTTCCCCACTATCCCTTGTTTCCCTTCCTCGTTGTCCCTTGTTTCCCTTCCATACATATAATTTTCTCTTCTTATCTCAATTATGTTAAGGACCTCCTTCCTTCAGTTTTGATATCACTGGAAGTGCTCAGAACCCTTCTCATCACCTATTTTTGTCCTCAACATAAGCTTTCTTTCTCTTTCTTCTTCTGGAATATAGTCTATTGAAATTTCCCTTTTTCCTGTGAATCTTGTTTCATCACCTTAGTCCCTCTATGTATTTCCATTACAAATAAACTATCCTACTCCTCTCATCGGGGTTATAAGTGTCTTAACCTCTCGATCTGTTTCTCTTTGTTTCGATTTCTCATGTGTACCTCCTCTTCTCTATGACATACCTCTCCTTTCTGATCCCCAGTTTATGCAAACAGGTAACTTCCAATTAATTACAGCCCCTCTTGTTCTTCTTCTATCCATCTCCTTATAACCTTCCATCATCCCTCTTCCCCTCTTCCTTTATGAACACCTACTGCCGCCACCTTTTTCCCCATGTTTATTCTTCTCATCATTACTTCCCTTCTCAACCGTGACACCATGCCACTCGTCCTTCTCCTTTTCTCGTGTTCTTTGGTTGTTTCTTGAATCTTCTGAAGAATCCCCTTGGTACCTTCTTTTCTATCACCTCCCAGCCACTTTCGTCCACTTATGTCTCACTTATCATTATTACGTCCTTCTTTTCATATTCATCTCAAAATCTGTATCCTTGTTTTTGAATCCTGACACATTCCAGAACGCAACTTCCAGTTCCTCCTCCTCTCTTGTCCTTATATCTACACTTGTTTCCTTTCTGTATACCCTACTGCGTTCCCTTTACTTCCATTTCGCGTTCTTCTGTTCTTTTTTCTTCCTTGCCTTGTTTGGCAGATCTCCAAAAAATCTTTTTCTCCGTTTTACTTAAATCGGCATCCTTCTCATTACGACCCTGCTACCCTTCCTCCTTTTTTTTATTAGCACTCAGCCTTATTACCCGCTTTCTCCTTCTCTTCTGTCAAGTCACATTTTCCTCTTTCTCTCTGTTCTCCCTTTTAACATTATTTTCTCACCCATTATTTCATATCTATCTTCTTCACTTCCAAGTATGATTCCCTTTATTACCATTTGTTCTCCTCTTTCACTTTTTACTTCAGCGCCCTTGACCACAGAGTTTTCCCTTTTCTTTCCTATTGGCTCTCTCCCTATTACTCATTCTATCACTGGTAATCTTCTTTGTACATTTTATCCTCTTTCGGAGCGCCTATCTCCACTTACTCGCTACTTACTCCTTCACGTCTCCTTCGTCGTATCTCCTTCATGCTCTGCTCAGCCCTTTCTTTCAATTTACTTTCAACTTCTCAATTCTCTCGCCACTTCTTAGCCTCCTTCTCCTCTCATCTTCTTAACTTCTTAAATTATCTAGTCTTTCAAATTTTTCTTCCCCGAATTCCTTCATCACTTTCACTATCCAGTTCCTTTCTTCTCTCCTCTTTTTTGATTGAATTCAAAGTTAAAATTTCTTTCATATTTTGTAAAATATGATCCTCAGAAGTGATTGAATTATCCTATTTCCAAACTAATTTTTGTTTATTTGAAAATCCTTCTTTGTAGATGAATAAATCAGGTACTTCGTTAAAAAATTGACTATTCTAAATAAGGTGCTATAATTCTTTAATACTTGAGTTTAAAAGATCAAGATAACGTTTTTGTCTGGTTGCAAATTAAATATGCAAACCAGAAATTAATGGTTTCCATTCGTGGGTTAAAACTGATATTTTCAAAATGAATAATGGAATATTTGGTTAAAAATTCATCTAGTTTGCTTAATAATCGAGTAACAAAGATAAAAGTCAACGTTTTTTTTTAACTCGTCTCTTATGGTTGAGGATAACAAAAAAAAGTATTTGAAGGTATTAAGAAATGAACTTAAACAGAGGAAGGGGACAAGGAGGTCAAAGATAGCCTAATATTAGTAAAATTGTCTATAGACCGTCTTTTTTATTAACGCAAGACGTACGCCACAAGTTTGCGTACTGCGTAGCAAAGTTCAAGCACTCTTTTCCATCCATCTTTTGTTTCTATCAGACACCACTGCCTTTGGGATCATAAATACATACACATACATATTTACATGTTCATATACGTGTCTCTTAGTGATTCACTTCTGAACACTCACACATACGTTTTTTCTCAAGGTTTTAGCAGAAACTGTGAATTTGAATTTCAAAGCAGGTCGTCTATTGCTCGGAGGAAGTATAGGAGAGCAGATCCGCGAAGGGAAGATTGAATGATAAGGCCCTTCAACCTTCCTTTAGTCCTTTGCCCTCCTTCCCTCTATTCAAGTATCTACCCTATTTTACTCTGAAATTCGAATATTCTACGCGAAATTGTGTGAGGCATGAAATATCAAAAGCATTTTTGAGACATGAAGCTGTCCTCTTACATTCTTCATCCTTCATAAGACATGACATTTAAGTTAGTAATTTCTCTAAATTGAAGCATCAATGATGATGAATACAGGGTAATGAATAAATATCCTTTAGTTTGTTCCATATCAAATTTCATCCTCCATATCTCTTCTCTGCAAGCTATTTCATTCATCCTCTCTCTACTTCCTTTCTTCCTTATCACCTCTGAAATCGTCTCGATTCCCCTATTACATTCTATCCAATCTTCTCCCAATCCTCCCACGTTCCTACTCTCCTTAAAAGCTACCCTTCCTCATATTCATCCTTCCTCCTCAGACACTCTCTGTACACACCCTTTCTGCTAACCCCCTAGTACTTATCTAGTACTTATCTCCTTCCACTTACACTTCTTCGCATGAATCCCGCCTCTTAACTCCTCATCTTCCTGGAGTACTCTTATTTCTTATTACTTCCAAGCGTATGTCCCTCTCTGACCTCACTTCTGTCTTTCCAAACATCCTGCAAATTATTTCATTCAAGCTCAATATCTCAAACGCCCTGTCCATATGCGTCACTTCTCTCGTACTCTCCAATTTCTCTCAATTCTTCCAGGTTTTCCCTCTCCTTAATAGCTTCTTTCCCTAAAACCTACCCTTCACCATGTCCACCCTTCATATTCCACTTCACCTACTAATATTTTTCTCCTGTCAATGTCCTTCTTCACCCACACTTTAACTTTTCACCATTCCCCTATTTTCTCATACCTCTCCTGTTCATGCCCTGTCAATCAAATCAGTAGCAGTATGCGCAAGACGCTTATAAATGGAAGGTTTTTCTTGTCTTCGAATCATTCATGCAGCAATTTGAATATTTATTCTTTCTCCTCAGACAATTTCTGTATACACCCTTTCTGATTATCACCTAGTACCGCCTTTTCTGACATCTCGTTAACCCTCTCAAAATAATTATTTTCTAAAATAATCACATTACATTAGGGATATTTGCTCCTAATCCCTCCCCTACCAACGCCACTATCCAGTTATAGATGTTCCTGCGCAACCTCTCGATGATCCAGTACCATTACATGTTCCAGAAGCAGACGGCCTGATTCAACCAGAGGCTGTCGTAGATATTTAACGACCAAGGAGGACATTGATGCGATTTACTTCTATTTTGTCGCACAAAACAGTGAGCAGAGAATCAGAAGAGAACATCATCGTCTCTTCCTACTTGAGTACCCGAATCTAGCCACAAGAATAAAAGAACAAGGACTTGCAGAATAAACCCGCTCAAAGCAGCAGGCTGCTTTTCGAGGTTGAAATGGCTACAATCAAAATAGAGGCAGGAGAACGGTCACCTATCAAAGACATTCTTATAAGAGGTGCAGATAATGAAGAGGTTATCCAAGCTTAGGGCTTGTATGCTCAGAATAATAAAGAACAAGTACCAGGTCCACTAGAACTACATCCGGACATCAACGTTCACGTTGATGAAAACAGAGCTACCCCAGATAGACAGCAGAATCTCGAAAGACATTGTGGTCGAGCTTTACAGGACTTTAGGAACGTAGAACCATTGAAAAGGCACTCTCTACCGAAGATGTTAATCGCGTGGAATCCGCATGAACTAATGAGGCACCTTAACAACCATGTTTGTGCTTTCCACTCGAATGCAGAATTCTTCGTGCTGCAGCAATGGAGTCAAAGAGGTATTTTCAGCGAGTATCATTCAACCTTGGACCCATATAAATCGGATAGAGAAGCATCTCAGATTCGGCTAGAAAAGGGAGTCCTGTTCCAAGGACAGAGGGATTCGTGATAGCGATTCAGGACAGGGTTGTCACAACATCAGAATAACTAGATGGCAGTAAAATACTAGCGGTGGTTCGAAAGGCGGTTTTACGGAAAACCGGTCACACTGTAAGGGATTCCTTTGACCATCAGAAAGTTTGCAACTGACACACTGTGGAGTAACAGCTTGCGGCTCTATAATAGCATCCACAAGTAAAGCAAGTTGCCTTCAACACACTCCTCCGCTATGTAATGACAAGATCGTTACAAGACGAACTTTGGACTACAACAAGAACCTAATATTGAGCCGGGTTCAAAAATTGGGCCTTTGACAGGTTTCGAACATTATATTAAGATTTTAAACAGTCTGACTTTGTCAGGCACTTGACTAAGTTCAAGAAAAATAAATTTCAAACTTTTTTTATATCACAAAATAAAAGTGTTAAACAGACGTTGGCATTTAGCAGATGCTGAGCAAAAGCTTCACGCTCTATCCGTTATTCTTGATTATCCGTGACAGCGGATGTAATGGAGTGTCGCAAGAGATAACTCGAGTATGTGAGTGTCTCGATTAAAATTTTAATGGGTTCCCGCATCAGTTTTTATCAGGAAAACAAACCCTTCTGCGCCCTTGTAGATTGGAATTTCAAACTTTGTCTGAAGCACTATGAATCACTTTTAATAACTCACAGAACCAGAATTAGGATAGGTACCCTCTAGTAACTCTCCAATTCACCGCACTCAATGCCGATGACTAGTTTGTTCGAATCCTTAGTTGTCGAGAAATGAAGACAGAAGTTAAATAACTTGTTTGCGAACCGTCATAATAATAAAACGTTATCAATTTTTAAATCATCCATTCGATCCTAACTTATTACACACCTAATGGGAGTGATTTCAGAAGGAGGTTCAGGAATAAGGAAGATAAGTACTTTTATGTGATACGATTCGCTCTCCACTCAATGATTGACACTGTGAGAAGGAGGGATCACGCCAAAAACTCGGCAGGCGTCAGCAAGCTGCCGCTGCGATCTTCGGCCGGGACTCAAGTTCATTAATGATACCTAGTGATAAAATAAGGTATTTCGGGTTTCGATCGTGTGCGAAGCTACAAAAATTTTCTCGACGTGTCGCGAACGTTGCAGTTCGCATTTCCAGGACTGGCTGAAAGCATCCAGAAAGCATTGAGTCTATAATCAATTATACCTAGTCTTATTTTAATAGGTTTCAGTTCATAATATAGTCTATCATATTGTGGCAACAGTCTTCCGAAATAATTTGGCTAAATTTATTTATAAGTCTATTTATCGAATGTGTTGAGATCAAAAAATTTATAATGCCAAGTGGATATAAAAGAAAAACTAACTCAACGGATCATGTTAACTCTGAAAGTATTGCATCGATATCAAAATTTGCTTCCGCAGCGGTTACATTGAGATCCAGATATATATTCATATGTGTTTAACGGGGGAGTTGTTTCACAAACGCGGGAGTGCTTTTGCCCTTGTCATTCGAAGGTTTTATTTTCCGGATACGGCCTTGCAGCTACCGCAAAAACTTGCTCCTAGCACGAACTGAAAATATACAGAATAAAAAAACACAACAAAAGAATCCACGAGGATCTCTAGGCAAAAATATATGAACGAGAACCTTTCGACCCGCCAACAACCTGTGCTATTCTAGAGAATCCGAACCGAAGAAAATTAGAGCAAAAAATGCTTTTACTCAAAAAAAAAAAATAAAACGAATGCACCAAAAAGCAATGAGTACTGTAAACAGAGTCAATCATTCATGGCTTATCATAATAAACAAGGGTTAATTCCACTTGAGGCCCTAGAAAACTAGGAAACGGGATTCAGAATCACCTAAATCACAGCTACAGGATCATCTCGCATGCCAAGATTGGAGGATGAGTCGCCAGCCGAGCTGGCGAATGTGTGCCCATTACAGGCCATGCACAGCCTTATATACGCAACTCGATCCTCCCGACCTGTGGCCTTGTGGTCCCTGGCGTGGTCCGGCGGTGCCTGCGATTGGCTGCGAGACTTACGCGCTTTGTTCCTTCACTCGGAGTGGGGCTCGTTCAACGCGTTGAGTGCTGCCTCTTCCGAAGACCAGGCTCGCGCTATTTGGAGTTACCCCATGAAATGAAAAGCAAGGTACAAGGAGAATCAAAGAATCCAAAACTATAAAAATTGTGACTTTGAATCTAATCTGACCTTAAAGCTGCATGGTTTTACAAGAACTGGGTTAAGGTTGTTAAGTTTTTTTTTTACATAAGTAACTCTGCCCAGTTCTCCGTTTTTATCATCATATGTATTGACGTCTATTGGATTATCCTGACGAAGAGAAATAGCTAAAGGAATAGTTATTCAAATGTTCTGAACAGGGCATCTTGTATGCATGCAGTTTCTCCTCAATTCCTCCAGGAATGAGAGGAAAGGAAATCTTGAAATGTTGACCCTTATTAGTCAAAATGTTCATGAGTATTTTTTCTGATTTCACTTGGGTTTCCTTTGCCTCATTTTCCCTTACTCCCCTTTGCTGCCTCTTACCCTTATTACGCTTCGTATCTCGCTTACTCTTACCATCCTACTTTCCACTGACTCTTTCACCTGCGATTTCTATCAATGCTAATTGATCAAGAAAGAACTCAATTTCAACTTTACTGGGATGCGAACCCACAACCTTCCGTTTGTCGGACAAGATCTCCAACAACTGAGCTACGGAGGCGTCCAGAAGACTTTTTCTTCGAAATACTCTCAGAAATGTATATATTTCCAGTTAAAAGAGAAATCGTACAAAAAGCAAAAGGCCCTAGATTGGACCCCAGTGGAGTCAGAAGGCTATTCCAAAAAATTTTCTCTCTTCATGAGATAAGTGTAGTATATATTCCTTGCTCACCGATAGTGAAATGGAACCCTGCTAATGTCCGAATTCCCATAAGAACTTATGAATATTTTTTCCTTCGGGATTTCCTCCAAATGTCAAAAACCTCCTAGTTTGATTAAAAAAGATACAGGAAAAGTGTCCTAGCGAAACGAAGTGAAGCGAGCATTAGGTCAAATCAGAATTTGATATTCGTCGAGAAGTAGCTGCGGAAGTTATTAGAGTATGGGATAACTAGATTGTATCCGTTCCGTTCTCTGCAATAGGGTGTAATCAGCGTATGATATTTACCTACAATCTGGAAACGAATAGCTACTGCATAAAGCACTAGAGTACCACTATGGGAATCTACTTTAATTACAACTGTAAACAAACCAAGCAAATATAGCTCAGTTTCAAATCATGATGAACATTGCACCTAAAAGATTTTCGGGATAAACAGCTACAATTCTCATGCTTGTTTCAAACTATAGAATTCGAATTTTCGGGAATTTCGAATATATTTGGAACCGCAATATTTCTACTTTTTCAAAACTGTTTGGTTGACAAGATCATCTAAGTAGGAAATGGAATGAGGTTAAAGAGGAGATTAAAAAGTTACAAAAACACAATGTACGTTTCAAGTTTGCGCACTGCGTAGTTAGAACAATGTACACTAGGGTGGTCCAATTTTTCGGAATTTCTATGCGAAACGCCCGGAAATATGTTCAAATCCACAAACGGAAATTATAACGCATTCTTTATGTTTAAAAAAAAAATTATATTTAAAGATGGCGCAAGCCCCATGAAGTTCAACACATATTCTTAATAAGAAAAAAAGACGTGTTTGTACATTTTATTCAGAATTCTCAATATTAGGTCAATCGAGTTCGAAATTAACCATTTCTCTTTACAATTAGTCACAGAATGCGAATAATGGTACATTGCACACCGAGCGGGAAATCGGGCGATTCCGCGCCGAGTTTGGGGTTGAGCACCAAGGCGAAGCCGAGGTGCTCAACTCATGCGAGGCGCTATTGACCATTTTCCCCGGCGTGTATACTATTTTCCTTGATAGAAGAGGTGGACGAGACACATGAGAGTGGAATTCACAAACAGGAGGGAGATTAAACGTTTTCCCTCCCGAAAACAGGAGGAGAATCATCGAGTTCACCTCTACTAACAAGAAAAATATTATTTTCAGAATAATACCCACAAATTTCTGTTCTATAGGGTCCCGAAAAAACCAAATAAGTGAAAAAATGGATTTTTTAAGTTTTTCGCGCCAATTCTACTTTTTTTTGCGTTTTCTTACGGGTAAATTGTTTCAAATACATGAAATACCACTTTATACTGATAATTAGATGTTTATTGAAATTGGTTAAATAATGTTTTATGGTTTTTAGCAACCTCCTCTTAAAAGAGAGTTTGAAAGTCAAGAATTTTTCTGAATTTTTCAACTAACTTGCAAAGTTCCAATCAAAGCGAGGTATTAATCAATTGAAATTGACAAAAAGAATTGTTTAATCAATTTGTTAATGATTATAACAATATTCTTCCAGAATAATGCTGCGGAGTTGCGGATTATTCTGAAATTTAAAAATTTTTTAACCTCTTTTCACCAAAGATAAGTAACTATTTAATTTAATTTAGCGAAAATAATTGTTTGAACCAATTGTAAATGTTTATATATATCTTCTTCTAGATTCATATGCATAATTGCGATTTTTACCTAAAATTTTTAACTTTTCATCACTTTTCAATTAGATCAAAGCAATAATTAATCCATGTTCGAAAAATAATTGTTCACAAAATTTATTATCATTGCTGTAATATTCTCTTTACTCGATGAAAGAGAATTAGGTCTTTTCCTCAATTTCCAACTTTTTGCTCAGTTCTCACTTGAAGTGAGTTAATATTCAATTTGGTTTACCAAAATTAACTGTGTAAACAAATTTTTTTTTTGGCTTTCCTCTCTCAGATTAGTGCTAGAAAGTTACAGTTTTTTCTCAAATTTTGAGCTTTTTGTCCACTTTTCACTTAGTGAGTGAATAAATAATGCGAGTCAACAAACATGATTACTTAAACAATTTATCATTGTTTATAAGCATTTTTTCTTAGCTTAGTCCTAGAGAATTGTGGTTTCTTCTTAAATATTTAACGTTGCACTAAATGAAATTCTAATGAAATTCAGTTAGATTGAATTAGAAGAAATTGATTTGATTGCTGAATAAATTATTGTTCTCGATTAAAAAAAAAAAATTCTCTTTGAAATATCAACGATTACAATTTTGACTAAAACTTTATATTTTTAGGTAGAAAATTCAACTCTTTGGTTGAAAGTTGAATTACTGTCTCAAAAATTCAGTTTTTGCGTTGAAGATCCATAATTCTAATAGCAAGTTCGGAATTCAAATTTCAATGCATGAATCCAGCTTTTTTTGTTTTGATTGATTTTTTTTTTTTGGACATTGAGAAAAGAACAGAAATAATTTACGTAAAACAATGCAGTATTATTTGGAATATGATTCTCTCTGATGTTTACTTATTATTTGTTCACAACTAAAAAGGGAAAGCAAAGTTAAACATTTCAAAAAAAAAACCACAACTTTTTAGCACTAATCTGAAAGAAGGTAGCCAAAAACAGCAATGATTTATATAAACAATTGTTTTTGTTAAATTAAATCAAAAGTTAACTCACTTCTAGCCAAAAGTTGGCAGAAAGTTAAAAATTCAAGAAAAAAACGCAAGTATCTACCATTAGGCAAGGAAAATAATATTAGCAAAGACGATAATTTGTTCAAACAACAATTTTTTTGACATGAATTCCAATATAGTTGAAAAGTGATAAAAAGTTGAAAATTTCGGGGGAAAACCGCAACTATGTAGTATCAACCTAGAAGAAAGCTATAAACATTTACAATTTGTTTAGGCAATTTTTTTCGCTGAAATAAATTAAACAATTATTTACTTTGAGTGAAAAGTGGACAAAAGGTAAAAAATTTGAGAAAAAACTGCAACTGCGTAGCATAATTCTGAGATAATTTTATTAAAATTATTAACAAATTGTTTAAAAAAATTATTTTTGTCAACTTTAATTGATTATTACCTCGCTTCAACTGGAACGTTGCAGGTAAGTTAAAAAATTCAGAAAAAACCTTGACTTTCTAACCCTTTTCTGAAAGAAAGTTGCTAAGAATAATAATAAATTGTTTTACAAATTTTAATAAACATCTAATTATCAGTATGAATTTTGTTCAATGTATTCGAAACAATTTGCGTGGAAAAAACCTTGATAAAATCAAAATTAGCGTCAAAAACTCGAAAAACCCATTTTTTCACTTATGGGGTTTTTTCGGGACCCCATCAAACACAACAAACATATAGAAATTTCACTTCAAAAAGCTCTAATCCTATAAATCGTCGTCGTTCCAGTCAGGATTGTCGAGCTATATTGCTTACAAATTGGAGAAAAACTTTATGACTCTGGTTTACCGTTTGAAAGGGATGTTGAATTGAGGGTTGTGGAGGGGGTGAATAGGTAAGGAGCCCCAGGGGTGAATGAAGTTTCGAAATGGCCGGAGGTTCATAGAAAGGCCAGTGGTGGCTGACATTCGCCTCCTGCTCGCCTCCTGCTCACCCCGCGCTCGCTCTCCAGCATTCAACGTGTTCCTGCCGATAAATAAGCTGACCATACAGGGCTGTTGGTATAGAGAGGAAACTCGTATTTCTTCGTCGCGGGTGGTCGTGCTATCGCACGGTCCTGAAGATATAACTCATCGTTCTTCGGGATTTATTAGGGGATTGATTTTCTTCCTGAGCAATCGAGTTAATTTTCCATCTCACTGCTTTCTCGATATAAATGCGATATTTATCATATAAAAGAAGGGAGAAGGAGAAATCCTATTCTGTTAATGTCAAAACCACAATGTGCCTACTTTATTGTGGGAATCGCGTTGGAATAACCTGTAATTATTAATCCTGAGTGAGGAAATATTGCTTGTTTCTACTAATCATCCTTCACACAGAGCAAGGTATATTTCATAACAGAATCAAATGCAGGAGTTATGATTTTGCTAAATGGAGACAATTTGGGAGAGTGATTTTGCGAAATGTCTTTGAGAAGCAGCATGCATAACTATTTAAAAGAAATTGTTGTAACAATATAATCTTTTTCGGATAGAATTATTCGGAATTAGAGTTCATTCGACCCTGTCATGTCGAGTTCTGAATATAACATCAAAAATTTCAGAATCATTATTTATTTTATTGCTGCTGCTTTGACTTTTTGAGGTTATCTTGAAAATCGAACGTTAGGGGATAATATAGACTTTAGATTTGGTTTCGGTGACCTCAGAAACGTATATTAAACATGGTCTTATCCGAGCCCAGATTTTTTTTCTGTGTGACTCCAAGGAATTATCCTCTCTCTTGTGTGGTTGTGAAGACTTTTTGAGATTATGTTCAAAACTGGACAAGATGAGGGCAGGTCCAGTTTGAGCCTCATCTGTCTCCTGGCGTACTGTTTTTTTTTCTTGAAAAACTCAAAATGTCCTGGTTTCAACAAAACCAGTATTTGCAATCCTAATTGTTGTCTATACTTATCGAATAACTAGTTGTAACACTTGACACCATCACATGAATATATGTAAATGATTGAAGATAGAAAGTAAAGTTAGTGACCCTTTTTTTTCTCCTGAGATGTGCCATAAAGGAAATCAATTTGGAACTTTTCTGAGCTTACTTATTTTATATGTTTTTTGGATCGCTGATCACGATCTTAGTTTCCAGGTAACCCTATTACATCTGGGCCAAGGTCAGTTGAAGGTCCAACCACTCAATTCACGAAAAATAATTATTTTGATCCCAGATTCCGAAAGAACGGAAGGATAAAGTTCTGAAAAGCGCTTACCTCCGGTTTCTTTAAAACTCTGTATACCGACGTATTTTAACGCGCTGATCACGAAAATAATAGTGAAAATAGGCGCAAATTTGATTTTTATAGTGAAAACCATGAAAAACTCATAGAAATTATGTTTATTGACGTTTAGCTCAGAGAATGATGAAAATTTATAAAAAAGTTATAGATAAAAGGTGTAGATCTTTTACAAATACGTATGTTATGTTCCATATGTTTTTACGCTACGACTGACGGTTTTCGATGAAATAAGGGAAAATGACGGTAGTAAGTGCATAGTTGGGGTGGAGTTCCGAAGAGCGCTTAACTCCGATTGATTTGAAACTCTGTATACCCACGTATTTTGAAGCGCTGATCACGAATATGATATCGACAATGCCCGGAAATTAGTTTTTCATGGTAAAAACCATGGAAACCCCATACAAATGATGTTTCTCCACGTCTATCTCAGTAAATAGTGAACACTTATGAAGAAACTTCAGATAAAAGTTGTATATCTTCTAAAAATACATATTTTATATTTTATATGTTTTTACCCTACGACTGATGGTTTCCGATAAAATAGACGACAAATATGAAAAATCACAAATATCGTGCAAAATCTCTAGTCGTGCGACTTAAATTGTATGGAAAATTCGTAGAAGGCTGGATGGACGTTAGATATTGAAATTCGCAGAAATGATGAACCTAGGGAAATGCGGAAGGTGTGAGACCTACATTATTTCTATAACCAGTCATAGGGGTGCCTTCCCGCTTCCCACGAGGCTTGGGAAACGGGAAAGGTGTGTGACCTACATTATTTCTATAAACAGTCATAGGGGTGCCTTCTTGCCCCCCACGAGGCTTGGGAAATGGGGAAGGTGTGGGACCTACATTATTTTCATAACCAGTCATAGGGGTGCCTTCCCGCTTCCCACGAGTCTTGGGAAACGGGGAAGGTGTGTGACCTACATTATTTCTATAAACAGTCATAGGGGTGGCTTCTCGCCCCCCACGAGTCTTGGGAAATGGGGAAGGTGTGAGACCTACATTATTTCTATAACCAGTCATAGGGGTG